>JAJHUR010093580.1:3172-17519 GCA_027495735.1 Lutjanus campechanus | reverse complement strand
AAGAGACAGGTGTGTGTGTGTGTGTGTGTGTGTGTGTTTGTGTGTGTGTGAGAGAGAGAGAGAGAGAGAGAGAGAGAGTGAGAGAGAGGATGAGTGTTCAGTAGTGTATATATTTGTGTTTGTTGCACGTGTTTATGTTCACATTTTAAAATTCAATTTGCACAAGCTTTGGCCAGAGAGTTCAGTGGAAATGTTTTCTTTTGTGCAGCGCAGAGTCAACGGGGCTTTTAGTATTTGTTTCAGATTTTTCCAACACATCCTCAAACCTAAATGCCAGAAAAAGTCAATTGTCAGTTACTCCAAAAACAACACATGTTACTGGTGGAGAGTAGCAGCAGTGACCGGCTTCCTGGATCTTAACACTAGAACAGCCAGGCCAAGTCATTTTTTCAAATTAATATGTGCAATAACTTTGTTGATTAAAAAAATAAAATGCTGCTGGTACTACTCTTGTGGTGTATTTTCATTTAAAATGTTTTATAAATATATGTATATATATATATATATATATATATGTACATATATATAAAACATTTTAAATGAAACATCGGGATGTCATTCGGACTGGTCAAGTGTGGACGGATGGTGTGCAGAAGAGGGAAGATGATCACCGCCGAAGGGGTTGAACTACCTGAAAGCAACATAGCAGAAGTTCAGGACAGCTACACATACCTGGGGATCCCACAGGCAAATGGCAATCATGAGGAGGCAGCATGGAGATCAGCCACAGCCAAATACCTTCAGAGGGTGAGGCAGGTCCTCAAGAATCAGCTGAATGGCAAGAACAAGATTCAGGCAATAAACACCTACGCCCTGCCAGTGATCAGATACCCTGCTGGTATAATATCCTGGCCACTGGAAGAAATGGAAGCCACTAATATCAAGACAAGTAAGCTCCTTACGATGCATGGAGGGTTTCATCCTAAGTCCAGCGTCCCGAGGCTATACACTAAGTGGAAAACAGGAGGCTGTGGACTAGTGAGCATCAGAGCCACTATCCAGGAGGAAACAGCAAGCCTCTGGGAGTACATCAGGAAGATGGCCCCCAATGATGACCTGCTGAGTGAATGCCTCAAGCAGCAGAAGCCCAGTAAGGAGGAGCCAGAAGGGATGGCATAGACAGACAAGCTCCTGCATGGCATGTACCATCGACAGCTTGAGGAAGTGGCTGACATAGGAAAAGGCTGGACTGAAAGACAGCAGAGAGGCAATGATCATGGCCGCACAAGAGCAAGCCCTGAACACAAGGTCAATAGAGGCTGGGATCTACCACAGCAGACAAGACCCCAGGTGCAGGCTGTGCAAAGATGCCCCTGAGACAATCCAGCACATAACAGCAGGGTGTAAGATGCTGGCAGGGAAGGCATACATGGAGCATCATAACCAGGTGGCTAACATCGTACAGAGGAACATCTGTACTGAGTATGGGCTGGAGGTCCCAGGATCAAGGTGGAAGACACCTCCGAAGGTGATCCAGAACGACCAAGCCAAGATCCTGTGGGACTTCCAGTTCCAGACAGACAAACTGGTGATGGCAAACCAACCGGACATAGTGGTGGTAGACAAAGAACAGAAGACAGTCACAGTGATGGATGTAGCGATCCCAAGTGACAGTAACATCAGGAAGAAAGAGCACAAGAAGCTGGAGAAATACCAGGGTCTCAAGGAGGAGTTGGAGAAGATGTGGGGTGTAAAGGCAAAAATGGTGATCGGGGCACTTGGAGCAGTAACCCCCAAGCTGGGAGAATGGCTCCAGCAGATACCAGGAAGAACATCTGAGATCTCTGTCCAGAAGAGCGCACTCCTGGGAACTGGATCTTGCGCAGAACCCTCAAGCTCCCAGACCCGAGCTTGAAGGAGGCACAATACCGCCCCAGGTGGTGCAAGAAGGGGATTTATATATATGTATATATATATACTGTATATGAAACAGGTTTTCTACATGTGATGGCATCCATATTGATAAATACATAAATACATTTTTTACAAATGTTACATTTTGGCATTATTTAATGTTTCAAAAGATAAACTAACAGAATAAATGCATTCATTTCTTAGTTTAGCATTTATCATGAGAGACAATAGAGTTTGGAAGTCAAGGGTCAAAATGATGCTCATGGCTGTTCTTGTAGTTCTGGAATCTAGTGTTAAATAACTCATGTGACATTTCACATGTGGTTCACATTGTAAAATGCTTGAGGTTCGGTTAGGTTCAGGTACAGAAATTACTTGGTTAGGGTCCAGGTCTGTTGCTGCTGGTTCTTTCCATCAATAATATATATTGTTTTTGTAATGTCAGACTACAGCAAACACATAAAAGTCTATCAAAAGATATTTGTTAGTTTCTCATTCTAGGAAAAACAATAAAATTCCCCCAAACTATCCCTGAACTCTCTCTTTGACCCAATCACACACATTTATGTTATTCTCTGTGATCTCCTTTTGATAAATAATGTAATAATCTTTGACTTCTGTTCACTTAGTCACCTCTGAGACTGTTTGGAGCCCCCCTGTGGAGGCCCACCTGCCACTTTGAACACCTCTGTGCCATACAAATAAAGTTTGATTGATTGTTTGAGGAGGAGGAGGAGTTAAAGGAACAAGTAACCCCCAAATCAAAAATACAGATTCTTCCTCTGGCCTGTGGTGCTCTTTATCCATTTAGACGGTTTTGGAGTGAGTTGCAGAGTTTAGGAGATATCAAAACCAGCGTCTCTTTCCAAAAATTATGACCTGGTTACTCAAGATAATCCACAGACCTTGTTGCAAGCAGTTTCATGTATTTTCTTTCTGCAGTAGTATCTACCACAACCACTTTCTTTCTATTAGAAAGAAAGCTTTGAGCTCCACCAGCCATTTAGCCATTTAGTTCCATTATATTGGAGAGAAGGCAGACAATCATACTACAGTACTATATAATATGTCAGAAAAGGATTTAGTCTTTCCAGTTAGGGACGATATCCAGTTCGGTATCCCGCCATTGTTCTTTTTCTTGTGTTTTTTAAAAAACTCATCTGAGCTTCTGTAGCAAAACCATGAGGGGGATATATATAAATACACAGGTAGCAAAGTTGCTGTAGCTCTGTGTGGCTAATATTTTAGCATGCTGACTTCTGTGATGGAGATGTGGCAGAATGCTGCATGTGATACCGACAGGCAACTACACATTGTCAAAGTACGTCCACCTCTGTAAAGTCTGAGTCTGGGAAGGGCATTAAAAGTTGTTTCTGATTAAACAAAAGGATCTTACACTTAGAAAAAGCTTTATTTCTGTATTATTCCATAATGTTGTCACATACTTAGAATAACAATCTGAGTCTGTCAGTGGCAAAACAAACACTTCTAGTGGATTCACTTTTCACAGTTGTCCCGGGGGCAGGGGATTACATTGACGGCTGCAGACGTGTTCCTCAATACTGAACCAATTTTGAAAATTGTTGTCCTCATTAGTCACTTAGAAACAAAACCTTACGAAAAAAGGCTGAAAAATACAGAGGTGAGCCTTTAATAACAAACAGAAATGCCACATATTCAAGTTCTGACATTGTTTTCCACCATCTGAGGTTTGACTGGAGCTCTTTTAATTACACCATCTGCACCCTCTTCTTCTTCTTAATGACACCCAACTGGAGAATTAGCACCAGCTGTTTATCATGGTGCACTCAAGTCCTAATATTTGCTGAAGATATTAGCGTTTTCTGTAAATTTGGTTAAAGGTTGCTCTACATTTGCATGAAATCTTGACTAACATCTGATCCTATGGGTCATATTGATTTGAGACACTGGTACTCCAGGCGTCAGTGATGTGCTGAGCCTCCACTGTATGAAATTTCAGGTCAGCTTTTCGAACCCACTTCACAACAGATGATGGGATCCACACACAAATTGACTTTTTTCATTTTTGCTTCTATACAAAAGCTCACAGAATGTTTTTGTAAATGAAATTTTAACCAACGCCATTTGCATCATATTTGGTACATGGGTTTCTGAGACCTCTACAACATCAGCATCATCAATACATTCCAGAAAAAACCTGTTGTATCAATCTGGGACATGTCTTCTGCCCTCTGGTGGGTCATCAGTGCACTGCAGGCAGCAACCGGCCTCTGAGTGCAAAATCCAACATGGCTGCCTTCACATGGTGACTCGCACAGTTTTGGTGGTGAAATCTTTGCTAATTTTGAACAAATTACAGTAAGAATAACATTCATATTGTTTTTATTTCAATATGAATATTTACTTTAGTGAAACAACCTATAATTACTGAATATTTTGAGCCTTGTTTTACAGTAAAAGTGTGTTGAAAATGTGTTCATCTAATATGATACAGCCGGTACATAAGATCATTTATCTGTGAATCCCTCAGTTATTATTATATTGAATTTCATGATGTAATCTGCATTATTCCACCACAATCACAAACACACTCAAAAACAAACTAATTTAAGACTGAAATGTCATCTTAATTTACATTGGATATTTCAGTGTTTATATGTGTTTTTAAATATGCTGTCCTGCTGTCATTATAATCTATTGTTACAGCTGTAACAGTTATGAACAAATTAACACTTGCTAATAATTATCTTTTTAATTGATTTTCACTAAAACAGCTCCTGGGCTGTCATAGTGACTGATTCACATTATATTGACAAACCTGTTTTTGCCGACTACAATATTAAATAATGAAAAAATTAACATTTTCCAAAAGCAATGAACAATACTTGTTATTGTTGTTAAAATGAAAAAAAAAATTGAGATCAGTTAATTTTCATAAATTCCTGACCAATCAAATGTGATACAAAAATGTCATATATGTAAATGTGTGTGCATATGGAGCATTAAAAAACCCACCTGTCCATTTTTGGTGCCCTCACACACTATGACGGCGTTGTTGCCTCCAGCGATGGCTGGGATGTTGTCATTGACATCCAGGACTTGGATGGTGACCGGGACGTGACTCACCATACGAGGGTTATCTGAAAATGAACACAAGAAACTGGTTAAAGGTACTGCAGCACGTCTGTGTTTAAGTAACAACACATTCATTGTTTCTCCTCCCGTAATGGCACTGGTATACATGTGTCCATAAAAAAAAGATAGTGTGCTGAACATGTGATGAGTTTTACCAGGTTACTTTGTCACTCATTTGAAAGTAGCTGTTACTTATTCACAATTACACATTAGGCTACATTCTGCAGGTGTTCCTCAGGAAATTATTCTCTAGAAATTTGGCTTGAAATAGTAAAACAGCCACCAGCCACCAGTCTTCTTTGACAAGAGCAGTCATTTTACTTTGCAGAACTCTGGAGTTGCTGACCTACGACTGTCTTGATCGGTTTGTTTTAAATGTGACTTTGGTGTTTTAACATGTTAAGTTTGTTTTTGAACTAGTGTTTCTTTCTGGGCATAGAGACAGCAGGAGACCAGCAACTAATGTCTTCTGTGAAGCCTGGTGGCTTTGAAGAGATCATAGATGGCCCCCTACTTGTCATGAAAGGCTATCTAATGATAAAGTAAAGACCAAAAAGACCAGCCATTTTTATTTTGACTATCAAGGCAATCCCAGAAATATTGGTACTGGTGGTGAGCAAAATATATTATAGCATTAAAACATAAACAAATGCAATTAAACATATGCTAAAGTGTTCTAGACCACAGAAATAATGGTGGAAGAACTCATTTTAATGAAATGTTCTGTGATGTCACAATCCTGAAACTGTGAAACAGGAAGTAGCCTCAGAAAACTAGCAAAAACTAATCTCCACGATAGGAGGAGCCGAATTTGGTATAAAAGTAGGCTCCAGAGGGATTGTAACTCGGTTTGCTCTGCATGGAGCAGCCCTTGGTTTGCTGTGCTTGTTTGAGCCACCAGAGCCAGAGGACGGGGACAAGATGGTGTTTTTTTTTCCTTTTGTGTCGGGTTGTTGGAACCGAAGTGAGCTGCTGGGCTGATTCGCTGAAGCTGCGTTTGTAACTGATCATTAGGGAGGGTGAGGTGGTGTGGTTTGTGTGTTAGTTCGTGGGGCTTATATAGTGTTGGGGGACCATGGCTCCAACAGTTTAACAGTCTAAGTCCACAATTCAGTCCTACATGGCTCTCACTGTTTTCACATTTTTAGCAACTATGTTCTAACATGTAGAATGTGTTTTGAAGAAAAATTAGACTATTTTGAACCTGGATTAAAACTAATTTCTAACACTTTTTAGATGCTTTCTGTTATGTACATAAGACCCTAAATGACATAGTTAGAAGGCTGTTGTGGGTTTGTGTTATATTTCATTATCACTAGCGACAGAAGGCTGACGGGGTCTGGAATCATGTTACTATATGGATCAAAATCCTACTTGTATTCTGTTCTTGTGCTCACATGTAGCACTGTAATCCTCTTACAGTGCAGTATGTTGCAAGTCCTTGCTAATGCCAGGTCTCTCTGCTGAAATGTAAAAGATTGTGTCTGTCCAAGTCAAAGACACAAAGGAACCATGACTAAAACCATGCAGAGGAAACTAAAAACCATGTTGTGGTCTAACAACAGGAAGAGACTCACCAATCACAGTGAAACAATACGGCGAAGACACAGTGCTGAGATTGTCAATAGTCTCTGGAATCCGTTAATCAGTGTAAATGGTTGTGTGTGGGTGTGTGTGAGCGTGAGTGTAAATGTGTGGCACCCAGCAGAAGCAGCCATCAATTCATTAATCAGACAAAAAGCCAGAAATCAAAAGAGTCCCAAGACTCAGTCCTTTCAATTATAGAATTTTGCAGCAGTCCTACTTGATTTCTCAGTTCAATGAACACAATTAGAACATTTTAAAGTGAGAACAAAAAGAAAAGAAAAAGAACCACACAATCTTGCAAAACAGAATGTCTTGATGATCAGTTCCATCTTTATTAAGAATTTCTCGCAGCAAAACATCTCAGTTCATCAGATCGCAGCACTTTGAAGCTTTATAAGAAGCAGCAGGTGGTGAAACATTTTGCCCTGAGTTTCACCTGTCAGGCATAATACAGGCTGTCTCATCCATCTGTGTGGTGGAACATGTTGGGCAGAAACTGGACGATGGTTATTATTGTTTTCATTTTAGTTAAAGGACATGTATGTTATGTTATTATGTTATATATCTATGTCACCCATTCTTTAGAATTAAGACAAATCATGTCCGGCCAAAAACACTTTATTTTTAATTAATCATTATTAATTATTAATACCAACACTCTGATCACACCTTCTGGGTGTAAATGTATTCTTTAAGGGTGTATATATATGAAATATATGAAATATATGTAATTTATGAAATGATTTGGTTTGCTTTAATTTTTTAAATTCCTAAACTTGCTCTGTGCTGGGAAATGAAAAAATGTTAAGTTTTTTCAACTCTGTAAGACGTCAACTGAGATTTTCCATCAGACAGAGTTGACATCTACCTTTTATAAAAATTAAATCAACGCAAGGTAGGCCTGTTACGATATACAGTGCATGACTGATTTCAGAACAAACAAAACACAGAACACGCAGAAAAAGGAAAAGGAATACAGAGATCTTTATCCATTTTTAGGGTCCTTTAAAACAACCTTTGTGAAGACGACAGGCAAAAATTCTGAGACCCACTCCTCCAGTGAGAAACATCTCGGTTTTTGAATTTTCCAATTTGTCAGAATAATTCGCTTGGCCGCCAGAAAGGACAAACCAGCTATCTTCCTTTGTTCCTTTGTTTTCAACTGTACAGCCCTGTGTCCCAGCAGACATATAGCTGGACATGGTATAATCTTAACATTAATAATCACTGAAATTGAATTACAGACTTCTGTCCAAAAATAATTAATAATAGGGCACTGCCACTCATATGAGTCAGTGTTCCCACTTGTCCGCAGTTATGCCAACACAAGTTCGAAACACTGGAATCTATTTTTTTGAGTCTAGAGGGAGTGATGTACGCTCTGTGAAGAATTTTCAACTGTATAACTCTACCTCTGACCGACTTTGAAATGGCCTTAATGTCACGCCAGATGTTTTCCCACTCCGCAGAGGTAAATTTGACCCCTAGATCAAATTCCCATTGTGAGTGAGTTTTGGAGTTGGGATTCGCAGAGGAGTGAAGCAGAAGCTTATATATACCTGAGACTGCTCCTCTGTTTGATGTTAAAGAATTTGGACATAAGTTAATTGTTGTTGTCATTTCTGACATTCGGTTTGATTGCTGAGTGTTTCCTTTGTTAAGGAAGCAAAATGAATCCTGCAGTTAAGCTGAATGCAAGCTGAAGCTTTCTGCCTCTTTGTTTACACATATAGACTGGCAGCAGGGTTTATGAACACACCCACCAGGGCAGGGGGGCAACATAATAAATATACATCTGTAGTAGTCTGACATACCAGATGCACACTGCAGGTACAAGTCCTACCACTGGCCACAGTATCGCAGTGTCTGCTATCTGTGTCCACGGGAAACATGAACAACCTTTGAGTTGCAAGGTACACACTGAAAGCATCAAATTAGCGCTTGGAATGCTAACGGTATAAACATAAACAAGCTAACAGCTGTTAGCATTTCTTTTGCAGTGATGTAGTCATTTTAATGCTAAAGCTCACTTCCTGGCATGCAAACGTTTCCTCCAAAACAAGTTCCCCTCAATATTATTTTGTAGCAGCACCATTGTTACATCCTGGGCTTGGTGCTGCCCAAAACATTTGTGATTAGTTTAAAGAAATGCAAACAAGGCAGGGTGTTTTTTCCCCTTTCCCCAGAATGTGTATGGGAGGAATCAGACCTGTCTCCAGCACTGAGAGACGTCTGGCTGTGTGAGACCACATCTGCAGTAAATGAGTGGCAGTAGTGGGAACCTTCTCCTGCAGTCACTGAGCCACCTGAATCACATGAGCCTCCTCTCCAGCTGACCAGCCCTGGAAACTCAACTGTGTTGATGTTCATTAAGTCTGCAAGCTGCTCATGGCTGATCTCTGCTCTGTCACTGGACAGCACGCCGCTTACATGAGGAGTTTAAATCATTCATAAGCTACATTGTTCTCAGTAATCTACTGGGATACTGCTCAACATCCACTTTCCTACTGAGCTCTTGTGTGAGTACAGTGGTGCCACGTCCTATTTTTCTGGGACAGAAATATTAGAAAACACAACTTATTAACAGCATTGGGGTTCTTTTTTTAGAAACCAGCTTTCACACGTCCTTGACAAATATTTCCTCGGCATGTACCTCAGGGGAGCTGAAGTTGTGGAACACTAAAGAAGTAGCTGTAGTTCTCTCTTTGTTAAAATGGTGAGGCGCTGAAATCTTTCCAGTCAAGTACAGCAGCAGATAATGTACTAGAGAATAGAACCAGAAAACCTCAGTTTCTTCTTTCGGCCTTTAAGGTCTCTAAAGCTGCTGCAAGCAGCTCTGGAGAAAGATAGTTGAGTCTCATTCCCAGATTGTCAAATAACACTTTGGGTTGGTCACTTAACCCGACTGAAGGAAAATAAAAACACAATAAAGAAAGAAGGTTTTCAAATATATATGTGCAACAACTTTGTTGAATTAAAATAATACAATGCTGCTGGTACCTGACTTTTACTAAAACTGTCTGCATTTTTATTTGAAATGTCCTTTACACAAACTAGAAAAAAAAAAAGGCAAAGAAAATGTGATAATTTTTGATCTATTTATAGAAATAGTAGGCTGCTACCCCACACATACACACCTGCACACCATCAAACTGAACCTGATGTTATTTTATGACCTGTACTTGCTGTTCTTGTCGTATTTGCGTTGCTCTGTTAGACTGTTTTGTTTTGTATGTATGTTTTGTATTTTTTGTCTCGTACCTGTAGAGTTTAGGTAGTTCTTACAAAATACATTTCACTGTTTCCCACTCTGAGTAATTCTATATTAATTTAAAATGTGAATCAGATCACTGATGGTCATTATTCTACAGAAAAATACTGCTGTGATGATATGCAATCACTGAAGTTTGCTACACGCGATGGCAGCATATTGATGAATATATAAATACATTTGACATAATGCACATTTCATTTTTTCATAAAAAGATAAACTAACATAATAAACATATTAATCTCTTAGTCTGGTATTTATCAGGAGAGATAATAAAGTTTGGAGGTCAAAGGTCAAAATGACTGCTTATGGCCATTCTAGTGGTGTGGGCAGATTGTTCCGCTGTGTAGAAATGTGTTTTTTCTCATTAGACTTTTGAGGTGCTGAAGTTGAGGTATGAAGTCTGTCAGGCTGCCTCTCATGAAATAGCTATAACTGTTTCTTAAAAATGAGAAGTAATTAATGAAGCACTTTGGTACCACATTAACGACGATTTGTATGTGAGCAGCATCTCTTCTTTTATGGATTTTTTTCTACTGTCAGCCAGCTATGCTTTTCAAAATGGTCATTATCAAGATGTATGCGTGGATGAACTTTTAATATAACCCTTGTCAGTCTATTTTGATCCTTGTAGGTGTTGTGATAATCCAGTGTACTAAGAGGTGGCAGCATAATCAATATAACCTTGCACTAAAGCTCCCGCTAGTGTGTGAAGAATTGAGCTGTCCAGAGAAGTTGCTTTTCTAGCAGGGAACTTAATTTTTTGATTTATCGTGGTGGTTTTTAAAGCCATGTTTTCACCTGATAAATACCTGTCCAAAATGCATCAAGATCATTTAAACTATCATCAGCAGTTATATGGAACTCTCAAGCTCTAACTTTGAAACCGTGCCAATTTTGTGTTTGAGCTAAATAGAATGACCTCTGTTTTTTCTATGTGAAGAGAGGCTCTAGTCTGTTATCTGCCACTTACATGTTACAAGTTCCTCACTGTGAGTAACAGAATCATCCACATATAAAAGATGATTGCAAGAGGTGGCTGCTTTTAAGTCTTTCAGATATAGTAAAAAGAGAAGGGGGCAGCCCACAGATGAGATTTAAGATGAGATAAACTTCTCTATCGATGTCATTTTTTGAGCCACGAGAAAGGCCAATCCGTGGCTCGCAATGGACTAGGTAATAGGCTTGGGCAGTATCTATTTTGTCATACCTTCCCAACATATATATGACATTGCTTAGTCTACAGCTGTGTGTCTTAATAAGAAATTAGCCTGCTTAGAACAATCTTCCTGGGTTTAAATACTTATGGCCCATAAAATAATGGAAATAGGAAATAATGACATATATGGGCATATAGTGTCACATCAAGTGGGGTAAACTGAGATTATGTGTAATTGATGGCTGCTGACTGGCAATTGAATAAAATCATGTGGCTAATAAACTGCTTTTGTAGGTGTAAATAGTCATTTCAAGATTAAGTTATATGTGGTAATATTTTCATGACTCCACAACTAGTATTAATTAAGAGGCCTGGGGGCTGGAGCGCTCTCTGCCCTGGCTGCAGTGTGAGTCCCAGGGGCTGCAGTGTGAGCAGCCTCACAGTGTCCTGGCTGCTGTGAGTGTGAGCAGCCCCGCTCTGTGGCCGGGTGATGCTCTCTGATGCCAAAGATCTGCCACTGAGCACCCATGATTTCATGCTAGATAACACCATCTTCTTCTGCAATTCCAGTGGTTCCCTTCTTCTTCAAGTGACAATATTTTTGTCAGACGATGCGTCACAGCGTCCCCTACCGCCTCGCAGTGAAAGCAGCAGTTGATGAGGTATCATGTCAGTGGTGGGGACAGAGTTAATTGATTATCTAGGAGATCTTTAGAGCAGCCAGGTATTTCTTTTCTACCTCCAAATAATTCTTCTGTTGGATAAGTTCCCTGTTTTTATTAAATTCATTTCATTCTATATATATTCTATATTCTATGTTTTTATTTCCCATCAACAAAAAAAACAGTTGCAACTTCTATAGTGTGTTTTGGATAACTTTATGCACAATGATGATATTAAAAATCATACCACTGAAATTTCTAAATCTATTTGACATTTATTTATTTTTTAAAAATGGGACAAACATATTAATGAACATTTCCATGTACATATGTTTGAGACTGTAGCCAAGGCTAATTTCCATCTCTAGTCCCATTGGCAGGTTGGTGTTCACAGAAAAAAGTTAACAATAAAAGAAATATTAATATAGATGGAGAATACCCTGCTATACCCTAATACCACCCAAGCCTAAGCCTTGCTTTTAGCCTAGCAGTTGATGATGGCTTGAAAATGCTTCCTGAAATGGTTGAGATGAATATAAAATGTACAATAATCAGAATTGTGTTTCTATTATCTGTATTGCATGAAAAATCCTGATACTTTATATGATACTGATACTTTATATCTTCTCTGGGGGTGTAAGGACCCTCTCTCTCTGACACTACTGCAGCTGATAAAAACACTGGAGGGTCCAATTAACTCATTAAGAGGAATCACAAATGCCATTTTAAGCAGTAAACAGCATTTAATGCCATGACGTATTTGTGGTTCTCTACTGGTAATGCAATTATGTCATGACCTCATGAGTCAGGGGAAAGAAGAAAATCTCTCCAGTACAAGCTTTCTAAGAAAAAAACACCCCTTCTGTCCTCAGAGGACTCATCTGCAAATATGAGTCATCACTGGGTCAAAATAGAATTCAAGAACATTATTCAAACATCACAGGCTGACGACAGTGCTCTGTAAAATACCTCTCATATGTAGCTCTGAAGGTGCACTGAAGTTATGACAGAACTGTACTGAGAATGAAGAAGTCTGCTGGAGTTTAGCAGCACAATCTGTGGCTGATTTTTGACCACAAGATGGCAACAAACTGATGGCGGTTGATAATACGCCAGAGGATTTTTGATTGACACCACCGAGCAGCTGTTCCAGAGCAGCGTGGCACAGACCAGTCACTACTGCTGCAGCGAGTTAAAACTTTAAAAACGCAGCTCTAACTGATGTGTTGGTCTGTTGAACAAAGAAATAGCATGAATTCATAAAAGCTGACTGAAATTCACTGAAATGAAAGAGGGGATGGAATTTTTAAAGAGCATATTGAAGAACACACAGCCTTGTGATGGAATGGGGTCAACGGGACCATAACACTGAATATGAAATGTCAATATGTAAAAAGATGGACCATTAGGAATATTTATCTCTGAACCCTGAGTGGTAAAGGCTGGATAAATGTCTACACTTACACAGCAGCAGAGCAATCCTCCTCCCTGCTACTGGAGTTTATATCAATGTTTGATACAGAAGCAGACCTCTGTTTTCACACATAAATTAGCAATCAATCATGGCACTGTTGGACCGTGAGGGGGTGTAAGGCACACAGCTGCCAAGGGGGGGGACAGGTCGGCCCCATTCATAATCTGTGAACAGTAAAAATGTACGTTTTTGTGCCTAAGTGACTAATGAGGACAACAGTTGTTGAACTTGTTCCAGTATTGAGGGAGGCGGCTGCAGGCAGCACAAAAGAAAGTGAGCTGCAGTGTAATCCCTCTGCACAACGGCACCGTGCATGTGTCCACTTAAAGAGCTTGTTTGGCCGCTGACAGGCTCAAGTGTTATTATAAGTGAAAGGACCCTCACAGAGAGAAACCTTTTTGTCAAAGAGTAAGATATGTTTTATTTAACCAGCAACAGCTGTTTTATTCATCTGTTACCTTTTTTACCTCTCTATCTTTCTCTTTAGTGAATACTTATTTCATGGTTAATACAGAGTGAAATGATAATTAATTATGTTTTCTAGTCATTAGTAATGTCATAATTTATGTTATTTTATTATTAGTTTGTGCAATATAAAGTAGGGGGTTTGTATTATAGCCAATAAAGAGACAATCACATTGTGATTAAATTAGTATTTGTTAATGATTACCAAATGATTCATAAACCTTTAAGAAACCATTACATAGAGAGATGAACCAGCTATTTCTAACACTTTTTTAATGGTTAATAATTAGTTTGTAAATTGTCTATAAACGTTATTTGGATGGCTTTTATAAAGTTGCAAGTTGGGCACCCAAGCAGGTGACTCACAAAAAACTTGTGTAACAGATAAAAAATATATTTATATAAATTGACAGGTGCAGGCACGGGTATATATGAACTAATTCTGGGCAGGAAACAGGTGAGAACAATAATATAACACATACAATACAATCATATGTTTGCTTTCCCTGGAGAAATCAGAAATAAAAATGATTAACATTTATATTGGGTAATGCAGTAATATCAAGCCTAATCAGCCAGCAGGATTTTATTTTGAAAGACTACGACACAAGCTACGACCCCACATGACCCTGCCAAACACATCACTGTTTGATCTGACAGTGATGAAGGCTCGCTGATGGCTAAAACTGATGACATAAGGACAGAAATAGCCAGTGGAGAATACCAAACTGTGGACAGTACATGTTTGGAAGGACTTT
>JAJHUR010093579.1:0-26058 GCA_027495735.1 Lutjanus campechanus | reverse complement strand
TTAATAGCACACTCTTTAAAATAAAGTAACATAACTCAGGAAACTGTGACTCTTGTGACCAAGAGGAAACTATAGAACATGTTATATTTTACTGTCCAAAGTGTGATGTTGAGAGAAGGGGAATTATATCGAACCTTACAGAAATGAAGTTGAGTTTAGACTCAAGAGATATTTCAAGTGACAGATGTTATCAAGCACTGTTACACTATCTTAGGAGAACGAATCTGATAAGGAGAATATAACTTTGTTGTATTTACTTGTCTGTTTTTTCTTTATATTATTTTTTTTAATGCGGCATTGCAACAAAAGAAAAAAGTGATAGAATTAAGACAATTGTAGAGGCAGCTATAGAGATACTGGGGATAAAAGAAATTACGGCTGAGCTGATTTATGAGATGCTGAATTCTTCCACGTATGATGGTCTGTCTCAAGGTGATTAGTATTCTTATGGTAATCTATATCCTCCAGTGGAATGTTATGTGTATACAAGAAACGTGGTTAAGAACACACTTAGATTTTGTCATGCCAGGCTACAGCTCGATCAGATGTGACAGAACTGGTAAACAAGGTGGAGGGTGTGTGACGTTCATTAAGGATACTTTACCATACAGGAAAATTGATGTATCAAGTGAGTATGAATGCATAGTGATAGAAATATGTAGTCCCAGAGGAAATATCAAATTAGTCAATTTTTATAATCCTTGCAAGAGTTTATCAATACAGATGTTTCGTGAAATCTCAGAAACTGTTAATAGAAGAAAAATATGGTGCAGAGACTTTAATGCTCACAGTACTTTATGGGGAAGTGATAATACAGACGCATGTCTGGTCAATGATTAAAGTGATATTCCACTGCAGACTAATAGTCCACTCAATTACTATTCACCACATTACTCACCACTATGCCAATGTGAAGATGTGTGAAGATCTTCAGTTCACAAAACAATCCTGGAGATTCAGCAGAAAACAGGGTTGCAGCTAATGGCAGTGACTGGAGACCAAATGTGAATGTAAAAAAAAAGAACACAAAACAAACACAAAATGTCTCCATCCTGCTCGTGTGGTGTAATCCAAGTGTCCACGAGCCGCAACATTAAAATGTAACCACAAAAGACGCCATTTACACCATGTTTTTAGCTGAAATGTCAACTGTAGCATATAGCAGGTAGCATGTAAACATGGCGTCGATCTTGCGAGACTTCGTATATCTCTTAATGGATGCACATGTGAAAATATCACGAGATCGACGCTCCAGGATTGTTTTGTGAACTGAAGATCTTCACCCATCTTCACAACAGCATACTGGTGAGTACATATTGAGTGAGACTATTACTCTGTGGTGGAATATCACTTTAAAAAGATGATCGGGAAAAGGAAATCTGTTCAAATCCCAGTGCTGATAGATGAAGAATACTTGACAATTACAAATAAGGAAAAGGCAGATTTACTAGGTAAGAAGTTTGCAGGTGTACATAGTGGGAGTCATTTAGATGAAATGTATAAATGATGAAAGGAAGACACTTTAAAACAAATAATGATATAACAAAGAAAAAGGATAGTAATGGATCTTCAATTGACATGGATTTTACATTGCATGAGCTGAAAATGGTGTTAGAGGGAAGTGGGTACACGGCTCCAGGACAAGATCAGTTATGTTATGCTATGTTCAGACAACTGCCAGACGAAGTTTTGGTTATATTAAATCTGTTTAATATGATATGGAGAGAAGGTGTTATGCCTGTCAGCTGGAAAAGTGGTGTTGCCTTTTGTTAAGCCTGGCAAAGATCCAGTAAATGCAGAAAACTACAGACCTGTAGCTTCAACATCCCACTTATGTAAATGGATGGAAAAGATCATCATCAGGTCATGGCGATGGTATATTTTGATACTGAGAAGGCTTATGATTCAGTGTGGAGAGAAGGACTGCTGGAGCTATCTCAGATCATTTTGATATAGTAAATGGTATCCCTCAAGATAGTGCTATCAGCCCAATCCAGTTTAGCATTAAGATGAACGACATTTTTGTGGATGTTGGTGGAGATATTGAGTCGTTTCTGTATGCAGATGACGGGGCAATAGATGGAATGGAAAAGAGGGAGAAATGTAAGACGTGATTATTTGCATTCAGAGTGCTATACTGCAGGTTGAGAGGTAATCCTACAACTGGGGATTTAAGATGTCACTTGTAAAGTCCTCCTACATGCTCTTCACCAGGAAGAGAAAGGTAGATAATGTGCAGCTTAAACTATATGGACATAATATGGAAGGGTAAGTGAGTTCAAATATTTAGGATTATGGTTTGATGAGAAATGTGTATGGAAGAATCATGTTAAACAGGTTGAAACAAAATGTAAAAAAAAGTGCTGAACCTCATGAGATCAGTTACTGGTTATATATGGGGGGCAGATAGGCAATCACTACTGGACATTTATAAGGCCTTGATATGATCTTGCATTGGTTATGGATGTATGGTGTATGGAGGAGCAGCTAAGAGTGTATTAGAAAAACTGGACAGAATACAGTTCAGAGCTCTAAGACTCAGTATTGGGGCAGTTAAACCAATGCCTACTAATGCATTATTGGTAGAAGCTGAGGAATTACCATTACAACTAAGATGCTTAAAGCTGTCATTGGCTTATTGGGTTAAATTAAAGGGGTCTGAACAACCTGCAGGAACAACCTGCAGCAAAGGTGATATGTGACTGTTGGGAGTATTCAGAGCAACGAAAAGGAAAAGGATTTGGCTGAAATATGAACTCAATAGCAGAAGGATATGGTTTGAATAGTTTGGATCATGGACCAAATACCGTTTGGGGTAATGTTCCTCCTTGGATATGTTCTGTGCCCAGTGTAGATTTGCAACCTGTAGAGGAAAAGAGAGAAGTATAAAATACTCCACAGAACTCACTACACTGGACAAAATGGGATTCACATCAGAAATCTGCACATACTACACACAAACCTGTCCACTTATATTCACTCCATCTGGCACTGCACACTCATCAAACACTTTTGGAAAGAAGTCACCAAGTCACTATCCCACTTCGTAAGCAGCTGCATCCCACTATCTCCGTCACTCTGCCTACTAGGAGACTTATCAACAATCAACCTGGACAAAACAAACAATAGACTTCTCCTTGTGGCCCTAACTATCGCCAAGAAAACTATCCTCATGAACTGGAAATCAAGGAACACCATACATTTGGCTCACTGGAAAAACTTACTCACAGACTACATGTCCCTGGATAATGTATCATCCCCTCTCAATAGCACAACAGTATCCTCAGTCCTTCTGGTCCGCTTTCGTTGATTTCCTACAAATTTAATTCCATCTGACTTATTTATTTAGTTATTTATTTATTTAGTTGTTTTTTTTTGCCTGTCTGCCAATCATCTGTATCCATATCAATATCCTCACATCCATAAATGCCGTGATGTCCTGAGAGACTGAGAACTCTTCTCAAGTCCTCTCAGGACATCATGATACACACATGCACACACACACATACACACATGCACAGATACTTTCGCATACACACACACTGAAGCATACATACACATTTATATATACATATATAGTATATATTATATATTATATTATATTATATTATTATATTATTATATTATTATATATATATATATATATATACACACTTTCTCTTTTTTCTTCTGTTCTCCTTTCTGTCCAGAAGCAAGGGGGGTGCTTCTGCCATCACATCTTCCACCCACTCACACCAGCATATATATATACAGCATATTACATTTTTTTTGGTCTCTCTCTTTCTTCTTCTTCTTCTTCTTCTTTCTCCCTCTTGCAAGCTGTTCATTATGATTACTTAGTTAGCCCCTTTATTATTATTTATTTAGTTTATTTATTTATTTTGCACGTTTATTATTACAATATTATTATTACAAATATTACTATTATTATTATTATTATTATTATTATTATTATTATTATTATTGATATGTTATTATTACTATGTTACTAATACTATTATTATTGCCTTTTCTTATGTTTACCCTCCACTTGAACCTGGTTCTCGATGTTTTATAATGACTCAGCAAAGAAGATGAAGACGTCTGTATGTTCTGCTATCGTATCAGCGTCTTCATCTTCTCTTGTAATCAGTGTTTCTGTCTCACTTATCTTGCGTCATTGTTGTATATTGTTTGTTTCTGCACAATTTAGATTTTCAAAGGGAAGTGCATGAGAGATGAAAAACCAATGAGGTTCTACAGTAGGTGGTAGTATGCACCTATACACATTATAAACATTTCTGTTTAAAACTGTGTATTGCTGATCTTTAAGAACATCAAAATGTGTTTTTGCACATTTTAAATGAGAATAATTTAATAAGTTGAAAACATCACATCATGGGATCACTGAAGTTTCAGACATGAGCATTTTACACAGCTACGTCATCTGAAAACATTCTTAGTCTCATATCTGAATCTCGCATGCCAGATGATTTTTTTTAAAGCAGCAGGTTTCCAGCATTGTTTAAAGACCACAAGGCTAAAACTGTCACTTACATCCCAGACTCAGACTCTTTTTTGCTTCCTTTGTGTTATTTAGCACCACACACCAATAAATTGATTCAGCTATACTTTAAAATCCACTAGGAGGAATAAATGTAGTTAATGACACTGCATACTACAGCATAACTAAATGTTTTAAATACATTTCAAACATTAAGATATGAAAATACTCCTTCACAGCCTACCTCCTTTGCAATTTAAATTTATTCACCAAGTATACTTAACATTAACTTTGTTTAGTATTTCTCTGATAAGTACATAAAAAGTAAACTGACAGGATACTCTCTTATGTGTAGTTTAAAAGAAGTATACTTGAAGCACACTTGAATATACTTCTTTTTGGTAAGTCTGTACATATTCAAGTGTGCTTCAAGTATACTTCTTTTAAACTAAACATAAGAGAGTATACTGTCAATTTACTTTTTATGTACTTATCAGAGATGTACTTAACAAAGTTAATGTTAAGCTTCCCACCCATCTCCCACCCATCTCCCGGCTCTGCTCCTCTGCACACCTGTCCGCAATCAGCTCTTGACCACGCCCAGTCTGCCCACCTGGATCTCTTTAGCTCATTAGCTTGCAGTATTTCAACCCCGGCTCTACATCCTTCCACTGTCAGATCATTCACTCTGCTACAGAGACTTTGTTTGCCACATTTCAAGCCTTGTGCCACTTTTGCTAATTAAAGTTCTGTGATGAACGCTGCTTTACATTTCCCTCCCAGTTCTGACTCCATCCACTTATCCACCTCAAGTTTGCTCTTCTGTTCCACCCGGCTCTACCATTACTACTCTACCACTACTATTTTAAATGGGGATTGTGTTGAGTCTGGGATGTAAGTTTTATAGCCTTGTGTTTTTAAACAATGCTGGAAACCTGCAGTTTTAAAAAAGAAAATCATCTGGCATGCGAGATTCAGATATGAGACTTGGAATGTTTTCAGGTGAAGTAGCTGTGTTAAATGCTCACGTTCGAAACTTCAATGATCCCTGTTTTCAACTTCTTAAATTATTCTCATTTAAAACGTGCAAAAACACATTTTGATTTTCTTAAAAATCAGCTATACACAGTTTGAAACAGAAATGTTTATGTAATTTCAGCAGTTAGGCCAACACACTCCAAAATTTATCCTGATTATTTCTGCTTAGTAGTTGTTAAAATACCAATATTTACATGTGTTTTTTCAAATTATGTTGTTTTCTTAAGCCACCTTTTGTTTGCATTAATTCATTGATTAGACCACATTATTTGCGCTGAAAGATATTGTCCTGGCTCAGATATTTCTTTTACTAACAGTTGCTAAAATTGCTACTTTCAATTTTTCATTTATTTTTCATTTACTTTGGTATCTTGTCCTTTTAAACCACCATAGCGTCTCTCAAAGTGGGCTTGTTAGGAAGGGGGCGTGTTTTGGACTCTACCGTGTTTTGATTGGGCGTGGTTTGTACGGGGCGTGGTTTGTAGGGTCTGCAGGGCTGCAGCTGGAGGCGACTTTCAGCGCCTTTGGCTCTTGATACCGACAGCAGTGAGAACTTGGAAGCACTGGGAATGAAACACTAAAGTGGACTTCGCGTAAGCTTTCGGGATGTTTCAGCCCAGACTCGTCTCCTGTTAGTAAGAATGGTAAAAGTTAGCGTAGCTTGCTAACAGGAAATAGACGAAGGCAGGCTAGTCTTCACAGTGTTAGTCGGAGTGGTTTCTCAGAGACCAACACAGTGCACACAACTGAGACGGTTTTTACGGGTTGTGTGAGGAAAAGTTTCTGTGACTTAGGAAAAATGTCTAAAGTGCAAACGCTGAGAGCTTTTGTCAATCAGCGACTAAGTGCGGCTGCTCAAGAGATATTTGAGCTGTTTGAAACAACCGTAGCAGAGTACGAGGAGGAACTTTATCGACAACGGAAACTGCTGGATGCTGTTTTCAAGCCTGATGTCCAGTTGCACAGCGCAGGTTTGTATTATTTCTCACTTGAAACTGCAGGGAAAACAATTGTGGTTGAATGAGTATTCAGATCCTTTACTTCAGTAAAAGTTCTAATGCCACACTGAAAAATTTAATACAGGTAAAAGTTGTGCATTAAAAGCTGATAATGCTTAACTAGTATCCAGTTAGTGTCGACAAGACGGGCAGAAGTGGGAAGTAACTAAATACGTTGTTACTGTACTTGGGTAGACTTTCAGGTATCTGTACTTTCCTTAAGTAGTTATTTTTGTGACAACTTCGTACTTTTACTCCCTATATTTGAAAATTAATAAATTAATTAATCTACTTCTTCATTTGAAGTGAATATTTTTAACTTTTTTTATTTAGCATCATTGTGTGCCACCTTCCCAACACCAAGACTGGTGTATTCATCAGTGCATATCACGCATGATAGATGTAATAAGACAACATAAAAGACACAGCAATATGAAAAACTATGCAAAAATGTAACAAGATGAAACACAATGTAAAAGACGAAAAACAATATGAAAAACGTAATAAGATGAAAAAGATATTTTTAAAAAACAGCGTAGCAAGATGAAAAAGACACAAGATGAAAAACAACATGACAAGATGAAACAGTCATATAACCAAAAAAGATGTACAAGGACAAGTAACAGGACAAAAAATGTCATAAAGGACCTAACAAGACCAATCAGAGAGAGAGAGAGAGAGTCTTGACCATGGAGAAAAGGTTAGCTTTGCAGAGAAACAGCTAGTGTCCTTCCTTCGACGTTTTACTTTAAAGGGATTGTTCACCCAAAAAAGAAAATTCAGTCATTATCGAGTCACCCTCATGGGGCTAGGTTTATTTTGTTAGTCCGCAAACCAACCGAAGTTTCACTGGAAAACAGTGCTGCAGAATCTCCCAAACAATAGACCTGAATGGTGACCAGTTTTGAAACATAAAAAACAACTGTAAAGAAACCATAAAATACCTCCACAATACTTGTGTGGCATAATCCAAGTCTCCTAAAGTCCCAACATGGTGTTTGCACACCATGCACACCCAGTTCAGACGGTGTGCATGCGAACATGGCTCCAAGCCAAGGATCTACAGTGAAGATTTAGTGTATATTTTTGTGTCAACTTGGCATGTTGGGGCTTTAGGAGACTTGGATTACACCGCACGAGAAGTATAGAGGCATTTTATGTTTTCATTCATTCACTCCAGCAGTGTTTTGTGGACTACAATACTAAGCCCAACCCTAAATCAGCATGAGGGTGAGTAGAAAGTGGCTGAAAACTATCCCTTTAATACTCAGAGCCTGTACTTTGTACTTGTACTGTCACTTTTACTTCAGTAAAGTAAAGTAGTTGAATCCACACTTCTACTTTTACCAGAGTTTTTCTTTTAGTGTTAAGTGCTTCTACTTGAGTGAAGACTGTGTGTACTTTTGCCACCACTGAAGACAGGATAAGATAATACGGTCTGAATTACTCTGTTGTTTGCTGGGGTGCTGTTCTTGGATAGTATCCAATGTCAGAGCGACCTCCCAACATATCCTGCCAAACCTTCGATTTCCTGGAACTTGTACATGTTCCTGGACAAAAGTCAAAAAACAGCCCCTAAATGGATTTGTTTTCAAACCAAGTTCTTGGCAGGCCTTTCAGATTACATCTTTCACAGAGTGTAATGATCTTTATTCCTGGCTTATTTGCACATTCTGCGACCACGGTACCAGATAAAATGCAACTCAATGTCAAATTGGTGGCACCTCTATTGACTATATTTGTTTTATTTGCTTTATTGGCATATTGTGTTATTCCTTGTGCTAAGGCTATGATGACTTCTCTAATCAGGTGCTCAGTTGGCCAATATGTGCAACTACCAGAGAAAGACATTTCTGATCTGTGTTAAGCAACGCTGTGTTTAAAAGTTAAGACACCAGATATCACCAAAGTTGCAATTAATCTGCAATCTGTGGTGGCAATTTCTGTTGCATAAAGCACAAAGTTAATAATTTGTGTTTCTGTAAGGTTTAATTCAGCATCTGCAGATGGACTCACAACACAGTCAATGAATGAGCTGGGCAAATGAGCTTAGGACAGAGGAGTTGTCAGTGATACACAAGCAGCAAGGCCAGGAAGAGGGTGAACACTGTAGCAATTCAGGGAGCCCAGTCTTGTGTGACCTGTCTTGTGACACACACCTCAGACCTTGTTTTCCATCCTGTCCTAAGGTATTTACAGACTGCACGTATAGAGACAGATTGTTTCTCAAGTGAACATTAGGTTTCTTCACATGTTCTGCTTGGTCACTGTTACATGGGAGAATACATGAAATACATAAAAATTACATGAGAAATAAGAATTTCTTCTACAAATCACAATCTTGTGATCCATTTCTATGATGACATGCATGCCCAGTTTCACAGTTACACCACCGCAAATGCCAGAAGTCATTTTTGGGATTTCAATTGATAGAGGCGATGTGATGGCTTTTAATTTAGTTACTCAATATGTACTCACCCCTATGCTGATGTGAGGATGGGTGAAGATCTTCAGTTCACAAAACAATCCTGGAGTTTAAGCAGAAAACAGCGTTGCAGCCAAATCCAGTACAATGGCAGTGAATGGTGACCACGTATAAAATGTTAAAAAGAAAGAACACAAAACAAACACAAAATGTCTCCATCCTGCTTGTGTGGTGTAATCCAAGTGTCTGTGAGCCGCAACATTAAAATTTAACCACAAAAGACACCATTTACACCATGTTTTTAGCTGAAATGTCAGCTGTAGCCTCCCAGGTAGCATGTAAACATGGTGTTGATGTATCGCGAGACTTTGTATATCTCTTAATGGATGCACATGTGAAAATATTGTGAGATCTCTTGTGCATCTGGTTCGAGTCTGAGAAGCTCCAGTTGTGAATCAGATGCCAACTTCAGCATCGTCCGAATAATGCACTTTTTTTGTAGTGATGTAATGTTACACAGTTAGTCAACTAAAATGAGAAAATAGAGTATATTTATGTAGCCATAGTGCTGTATACAGAAATAACATTAGGCTTGGGCGGTATCCATTTTATCCATTCCTACCTTTATACGCTCTTGACATTTTACCAGGGTATACAGTATTGTGACGCATTTGTTTAAATGTCTGTAAAACAGCTCAACTACACTGTACTCATCACACAATCACACAGGAGCACAATGTGGTTTTGAGAAGATGCAGCCTTTATTCACTGACAGCCCATCGTATGCTCCATGTAGCTAATGTTAGCTAGCTGCTGAAGCAGTCCACTATGAAAGCCAGTGGGCCCGCAACCACAGTACTTTGGTGAAACAGAACAAGGTTTGAGGCGGCAAACATCTTGGAGAACACAGGGACATACTGTACTGTTCCTAGCTGGCTAGCTAACTAATGAATTGGGTTTGTGTTGTACACCACTGAAAATTGAAGATTGATTGACGGCTCAAGTGAATATAGTCATAGTTTCTTGTGAAGAAAAATATTCTGGCTTATAGCTACATTTGAGTCTTATTTACAGAGGATTAGTCTGTAAATGCACACTTAATATAATTAATGTTTATTCTTTTGACTTTAAATTGATCGGCCCCTGGAAAAACACACAACACAGACATGAACATGAAGCATAACAAAAAATATGTAAAAGAAAATTCTAAACCCTCTCCACACCATACAATTAATAAAACATGTAATGATTAAGAGCACAACATAAAACCTGGTAAATATTCTGCAAAATGTCATCTTCCATTCCTAAGAAGTAAAACAGTTGTATATCTTCAGCTGAGAAGTTTGTTTAAATTCAGCTTTAGTTGGTTTACATGTGCACAAACATGAGCATAGAATTATAGCTGCTGCGCAGCAATGGTCGGGGCCAGGCAATTTTAGGCAAAATTAGGCAGTTGTGAGCAACAAGCTACAGAAACGTATTGCATTCACTTGGAGAAAAAAAAAAAGCTCTGTTTTGCGGGGTAATTATTTCTGGTTTTTGGGGTAATTATTTTTTCCCCCGTTTTTTGGAGTAATTTATTTTTTCTGTTTTTCTGACAAATTTTTCCCCCTGTTTTTCTGACTAACTTTTTTTCTGTTTTTCGTGGTAATTTTTTCAGCTCTGTTTTTCGGGGGGTTTTTTTGGAATTATTGTGATACTTTGAAATCCCGCGAGAAAACCATCAACCTGCAAGAGACTCCTGGTGCCCCTGGTACGCCAGTTGAAAGTTTCGTGGTCCTGGTAGTCCGGCTGACTTCCAGAGAGAAGGAAGGAGGCTCGGCCGAGGCATTACCCAGGGATGATAACCTCCTCTCGGGCAGACCATCATGCCCTCACACCCCCCTCCATAAAGATAAATTACTGTGGAAAACAGACAAAATAAATTACTCTGAAAAACAAAGTAAAGAAAACATTACCCAGAAAAACTGAAATAATTACCCCGAAAAACAAACCAAAAAATAAATTACTCAGAAAAAAGCAGAGTTTTTTTTCCCCCAAGTGAATGCAATATGCTTCCATAACAAGCAGAGTGTAGAAAGATTTTTAAAAAGGTGACATTCTAATGTGCATTTTAAATCAGTTGAGGCCTGAACTCACAATTTCTGGCACGAGAGACTCTGCATATTGACTGATAACTAAGCCAAATAAACAGGGAAAAGAGACAAGGGATAACAGGGAAAAGTGTTGATAAAGAGTATTTGTCTCTCTGCAAAACTGCCTGGATCATAATTATTTTAACTTTAATAGTCTCTAATCCACATCGCATGATGCTTGAACATAAGACTCTCACATGTCCGTTCTGCCGTAGCTGAGGCTTGAACTCATGATTTCTGAGACTGAGGTCTATCTTCTATCTCACTGAGCTAATTGGTAAAAGACAGTTCATGTGTAGCCATCCATGCCATGGAAAAGCAAATTTCAAAGTGAAAGTTCCAAAGCTGTAGCACATATGGTTGATTTGTTATGAATTTTCAAAGTTTTTAAATTTAGAGGCTTTCTGTAGCGCCACCATCAGGACTATCGTCTTGTGTCTCCAGTTGAGGACATCTGGCATGGGACTGGACCTTTGTGAAAAGTTTGGGTAGATTTCTCATATGGAAATGTTGCACAAGCTGAGGCTCAAACCCACGACCCTCAACACCAAGAACCATCCTCTATCTCACTGAGATAATTGGCAAATGGAAACATCACCTGTAGCTTCACAAACTGACTAAGTCAGTCACCTGTGTGCAAGACAGCAGCTGTTAGTGTGTAAAGGCAGATTTCAAACAGCTGTCAAAAATTCAGTTATTAAGACAAAAATCCCAAAATACACAAATTGCATCTAGACAGCATGGAGATGCTGGTCATTTGTTTTTCACAATGATTTATTGGCTTCATAAGTGAAAAACTGATATTTAAAAATGACATTTTTGCATTGACTCCAATTGTTCACGAGTGAAATTCAAAATGCTGTAAAAAAAATTCAGTTTTTGAGATAAAATTATATTTTCCAAACATCATCTACCATGACTCCAAAATGATGTCATTTTTTAAATGAACATTGAAAATGTATTTAGCAAGAATTTGCAAGTATATGTTTATAATACAGTTTACAGTCAAACATTTTGATGCACTGTAGGCTCAATTTTCCATAAATCAAAAATCTGTGTGGATGGTTTGTGTAGGACAGTCTGAAGATGCTCTGTAGCAAGTTTGGTGTCAATTGAGCAAAAATTGTGGGAGGAGATAGGTTTAATAAGTTTTACAGTTTTTGATAAAAACAGAGTGATGGACTTCATAATTTGCAATAGGTTTAAATGTACAGAAGTTTCTTCAGTATCGGGGCTACATTTTGGTGAAAGTTGCAAATCTGTAGCACATATGGTTGATTTGTTGTGAATTTTCAAAATTTTGAACTTTAGAGGCCTGCTGTAGCGCCACCATCAGGACTATTGGCCTGTTTTTGCAGCTGAGGCAATCTGGCATGGGACTGGACCTTTGTGCAAAATTTGGTCATTTTTCGTGCATGGGAAGTAGGATTTTCTCAGAAGAAGAAGAAGAAGATTGAGGAAAACAAGAGGGTCCTGGCAGCTTTGGGTGCCCGGCCCCTAATTAGTGCTGCTTTGATTGCAATCATTTTATGGCATTTACAGAATGCAAAGTGTACGATATGGTTGTAGTTTGTTTTACTTTGAATGGTCACTGAGTACGTTATACAATATTTGCTAAATTTCTTCACATATTTAATAAAGTAGTGGTGTAAATGGTTTAAAGCGATATTCCACTTTGCGAGATTAACCCACGCAGTATATACTCACCACCATGTCGATGTGATGGTGGATGAAAATCTTCAATTTCCAAAACAGTCCTGGAGTTTTAGGAGAAACAGGGTAGCAGCCTCGTCCAGTACAATGGCAGTGAATGGTGACCACGGATAAAACGTTAAAAATAGCACACAAAACAAACACAAAATGTCTCCATCCTGCTTGTGTGGTGTAATCGAAGTGTCCGCGAGCCGCGACATTAAAAATTAACCGCAAAAGACGCCATTTTCGCCATGTTTTTAGCAGAAATATCAGCTGTTGCACTTAGCCGGTAAGATGTAAACATGGCGTCGATCTCGCGAGACTTCGTATATATCCTAATGGCCACACATGTCGAAGTCTCGCGAGATCTACGCCATGTTTACATCCTACGGCTACGTGCAACAGCTGATATTTCCGCTAAAAACATGGCAAAAATGGCGTCTTTTGCGGTTAATTTTTAATGTCGCGACTTGCAGACACTTGGATTACACCACACAAGCAGGATGGAGACATTTTGTGTTTTTTTGTGTGCTATTTTTAACGTTTTATCCGTGGTCACCAATCACTGCCATTGTACTGGAAGAGGCTGCTACCCTGTTTCTCCTAAAACTCCAGGACTGTTTTGGAAATTGAAGATTTTCATCCACCATCACATCGACATGGTGGTGAGTATATACTGCGTGGGTTAATCTCGCAAAGTGGAATATCGCTTTAATGTTATCAGGAAATTAGTTCTCTAAAAAATGCATGCATTTCTTTATTCTCTACAGATGTCCAGCTCTTGTTGGTGTGTAAAGACGAGCATTCTCCTGAGCAGCAGAAGTGGACCCCCAGTCCGGACAAGGAGGACCCACCAGAACTGCCACACATCAAAGAGGAACAGGAGGAGCTCTGGACTAGTCAGGAGGAGGGAGAGAAGCTTCAAGAGCTGGAGGAGTCTGGTACCATGAAGTTCACATTCTATTCTGTCCCTGTGAAGAGTGAAGAGGATGATGAAGAGAAACCTCAGTCATCACAGCTTCATCAAATAAAAACTGAAGAGGTTCAAGCAGAAGCTGATGAAGAGGACTGTGGAGGATCTGAACCAGCCAGGAACTTTAATCCAGGTACTTATTCACAACCTGCTACTTCTGCTGACGAGACATCACACTCCTCTGGAGATGAGACTGATGACAGTAGTTGTGATTGGGTGGAGACCAGGGAACATCGAAAGACATCAGTTAGTGCCTCAGAATGCTCTACAAGCTTTGGCCACAAGGGACATCTGAAGAAACACAAGGGATGCTCCCAAAAGAACTCCCTAACTCCTTTTCATTCAGAAGGAAAACGTTTCAGCTGCTCAATTTGCAAAACATCTTTTCATTGGAGAGCAGAACTTGTGAGGCACATGAGAATGCACACAGGGGAGAAACCCTTCACTTGTTCTGTCTGTGGTAAAGGATATGGAAGAAAGTCAACTTTGACGTCCCACACAACAGTTCATACAGGGGAAAAACCTTACAAATGCCCAGTTTGTAAAGTAAGTTTCGGTGATAGAGCCACTTTGTTCAGACACAAGAGTATCCATACCGGGGAGAGGCCATTTAATTGTTCAGTTTGTGGTAAAACTTTTGCACGAAAGCAAACTTTGAGACAGCACTTTACTATCCACACAGGGGAGAAAGCCTTTAGTTGTAGTGTTTGTGATAAAAGATTCCGTCTGCGGTCTTCTTTCAGAAACCACAAGTGTGTTGGTAAGAGCAAGGAAATTAAATGAAGCTGCATTGATGCTTGTTGAGACATTTTCCCAGCAGGAATGAAGTATTTAACTTAAACTTAGCTTTACATTATAATGTCATGCCTCATCTTAGCTGAGATGAAGCCATGTAATCATTTTAATAATGTTTTAATTTTTGCCTACATTGTCATTTTCCAGAAAAATTGCCTCTTGGTATTACATGTATTCATTGATTCGAAGTTGTGTGACCTATGTCACTAATGAAGGAAAACTTCAACTCTGATGATGGATGAAAAATAATAATAAAACAAAAGAATAATTCAATGGGCCTCAGTTGTCCTCACTGGAATGTATGAGTTTAATGCAACAGAGGCCTGTTAAAAGAGAGGATTTCCTGGTACAGCTCACATGGAGACAATTACACAAAAAATAAAACTTAAGGAACAAAGAAAACATCTCTATTATACCTTTGGAAGGGAGTGGGGTAACTATAAGACAATGCCAATGTGTGAGAATGGAGACTCTCAAGGTCCATGTTATCGGTGCTCCAGACAGATTGGAACTTTTCATACAAAACATGAAACATGCCCATCAGTGCTTTCTTAAAGTACCATAGTCAGCCTTTTCTGTCCTGCGACATACTGGACAGTACTTTTCTACATTAATATAAAGTTTCTACTTTAATAACAGTTGGTGCTCTTTAGGAGGAATGTTGATACTATAAAGTAACTTGATGTGACTTTGTCATTGGTAAAGCTTGTCTTTTGAAAGGTTGGGTCAATCCATGGACCGGTCACTGTGATTTGAATGTTGACCTCTGACATGAAGAAGAGTGATGGATAGTTGAAGATCCTCATCAGAGCGGTTTTAGATAGAGGGACTCCCTCTTCTCTGTCCTCACACTGATTCACACCATTGAACTCACATCCACATCAGCTCACATCATCTGGAGAATAAACACAAATCATTCATCAACTAAAATCATCCTTTACATAATTTTCCATGTAAAAACATGAGCTGCTCCTTAAGTGATTGATGCAGCCTGACAGCAGTGTGAGACGGGGGAAGCTGCTGCCACTAGATGGTGTCATAAAGCTGCACTGTAGTGAAGAGCAGCCTGCTGGGCTGCACTCACAATGCATGGAGGACCATTTACATTCACTGACACAAACTGATTGATTTGATTTTCATGAATATTTAAGTAACTCCCCAAAACTAAACCATGAATATTTAAGTAACTCCCTGACCACTAAACAACATTTCTGTTGTACATGAATGAGCCTCTTACCTACACAGTTAGCAGCTGGAGCTGCAGCAGTGGCTGAGACACACAGCTCATGTAGTGGATTAAGATACTTTTAAACAGAGGGATAGCAAAATAGAAAGAACCATCAATAAAAAGCAAGAAATACTACCACTCATAATATCAATAATAATAATTCCAAAAAAGGGGTGCTGTGTAAAATGGACAAAAAAAAAACCCAGAACACAACGATTTGCAAATGCTTTTCAGGTTACATTCGACTGAATAAAACACAAAGACAAGATATTTTATGTTCAAACAGATTAACTGAAAAATAAGCATTTTTTGTGAGTATCCAGTTAAAAAAGGTTGGGACAAGAGCAAAAAAATATGGAAAAATTTCAGAATGCTCAAAAAACACCTGTTTGGAACATTCCACAGGTTAATTTGTAACAGGTATTGTGATTGGGAACACTTTGGAAAACTGTTGTCATAGTAAACACAGTTCATCGCTACATCTACAAAGGGAAGTTAAAGGGATAGTCTACCCAAAAATGAAAATTCTGTCATTACCTACTCAACTTCACGCCAATTTTGGGTTTAGTTTTCCAGGCCACAAAACCCTGCTGGAGTTTCACAGGAAAACAGCATTATAGAATCTCCCAAACCATTTAAGTTAATGGTGACCAGTTTTCAGGTGACATAAAATGTCTCCATACTTATTGTCTGGTGTAATTCCAGTGAACACATGCTGCTGTCCAATCAACATCTTTTTGAGGGATAACCATGGTTACTTCAGCAAGACAACACCAAGACACATACGTGTTACAACAGTGTTGCTTCTTAGTAGAAGAGTGCAATACAAGACTGGTCTCTTTGTGATCCAGATCAGTTTCCCATTGAAAAAGTGTAATGCATTATGAAGCGCAAAACATGACAACAAAGACCCTGAACTGACACCTTAAGTTGTATATCAAGCAGTGGGAAAGAATTTCGCTTTCAAAACTTCAACAATTAGTGTTCTCAAGTCCTAAATGCTGACTAAGTGTTAAAAGATAAGGTGATGTAACACAGTGATAAACATGCCCCTGACTCAACTTTTTTAGTGTGTTGCAGGCATCAATTTCAGAATGAGTGTATACACATCAATTAATTTAATCAGTGCATTCAACTGAATTAAAGAAAAAAAACATTTGTAAATTATTCTGTTTTTATTTGCATTTCACACAGTGTCCCAACTTCTTTGGAATTGGGATTTGTCAGAATAAAAACAAGAAGAAAGAAAGTAAGAAATAAGACTAACTTAAACAAGAAGTAGCCTGAACAGTTGAATTTACTCCATTGAACATATTGATATTGTACTCCCTGTCGTCGCTATCTGTGATAAGGCAGACAGGTGCAGAGTCATCAGAGAACTCTTACAGGTGGTTGAAGTGTAGAGGGTGAAGAGGTAGGGAGCAAAGACTGTTCCCTGTGGGTGCTACGTGGCACAGAGAACCGTATCAGACACACAGTCCTGTGTCCTTATATACTGTGGTTGGTTGGGGAGGTAGATCCAGGATGTGAAGTTGTGGTTTACTCCTGTACACTGTGACAGTGAATGGAGCACATCACTAAGGCACTAAGACAGCTACAAGTGATTCAGTCCGCCCTTCTAAAGGTATACCTTTCAGATGGTATACCTTAGCTAAAAAGACTCTGTGAAACAGCCCATAAACTTAAGGGAGACCTTAAGGTACAACTTACGATGCCCTAAGCTCTAAGGACTCTCTTGGAATCGGGGCCCAGGGTGTTTCATAGCTGTGGCAGACACCCATGTGTGCTTCTTAATTGGTCTGATCAGTAATGACATGTCACACCGTGACCCTGACAGATGCTGTGAGCTGTGTACCTCCATCTTAATCCTGCAGCTGTTTTCCCCTCCCTGATCCTCCTCAGCTCCCTCTGCATAGTTCCCCTTATTTCCTGACCTAAAAGGGTCCTCTTGATAGGGTCCTACTTCTGAAAAACATTTTTTTAATGGTTTATAGTATAGTTTTTAAAAAAATTGTTTATAGTATAGTTTTTGAGGTTTTATAGTATAGTTTGTGACCAAAGTTTGGAGGACAGATATTTGGAGAACGGGTATTTCTCGGGTGAAAGATCTTGTAGTTTGTGACCCCCTGTCTCTGATCAAGCCAAGACCACACTATAAAATTTTAGCTTTACACTGACAACTTCAGGATATTGCCAGCAATCTCCTCCTGATCAGAGACAAATTGTGGCAGGATATACAGGATATACCTAAAAATCAGGATATACCTAAAAAGACCACAGGGTAACCAACTATGCACTAAACCCAGTAAACTCCAGAAAATGAAGACCTACGTAGTCTCTGCTGTGACACACTTAAACAATATAAACAAACAGAACTAAGAGACACCAACACCTCAAAAACCAGGTCAACCTGATTGAAGAATCAATAAAAAATCAAACTGTTTCTGGGACCTTAAACAATAATAATAATAATCTAGCCATTCAGGGTGGAGACATATGGATAAAACAAAAAACTTATACCAAGAAACATCTAACACACCTGAACAAGATCAAATACAAGGAAAAATGAACCAATTAGAAACAATTGACATGAGTTGCACAACTCTGTGGCCCCCTGTCCCACAAGACCAGTGATTAATGTTGCTTATTTACAAATAACTAATTTGTTGTAGGTCCATCAAAAATGATGAACCTACAGCAACTTTTTTTGTCTTTTACTACTCCATAGCTCCTCATGCTCTCCATGCCTTTTTTTCTTTTTTTCTTTTTACTGGAACCACACAGGAAGTCTTCCACAGGACAGGAACTCTCTCCAGACTGAGACTGAAGTTGAAGATGTGCAGAACTACCTCACAGAGCTGAGCTGCACAGTCCCTCAGCAGTCTGGAGCTGATGCCATCTGGACCTGGAGCCTTTCTTGCCTTGATCTTCATGAGCTCCCTCCTCACCTGGTCAGCTGTTATGGAGAGGCTGGAGCAGGGGGTGGGGGGTGACTCCAGCTGAGGAAGATGGGGGAGGGGGGAGTGGAGGGGGATCAAAAGGTGTGGGGAGGGTGCAGTTGAAACCCCTGATGGGAGGGGGGAGGGGTGTGTGCCAGAGAGGGTGAGAAGGTCCTAGGTCGGTGCTGCAGTGGGTGGGGGAGGGAGTGGGAACAGAATCAAACCTGTTGAAAAACAGATTTAGTTCATTTGCCCACTCCCGGTCACCAGACTCGGAGCCCCTCCCGCTGTCTTTGTTATGACCAGAGATTGTGTTCAGACCTCTCCACACCTCATGCACCTTGTTTTGTTGAAGGCGTTCCTCCAGCTTCCTCCTGTAGCTGTCTTTGCCCCTCCTTATTTCTCTTTTCAGTTCCTTTTGGACCCTCCTCAACTCCTCTTTGTCCCCCGACCTAAAAACCCTCTTCTTCTCGTTTAGCAGGGTTTTCAGTTCAGGGGTCACCCATTGCTTGTTCACTAGCAAGGATCACGCCACAACAATGTATAGTTAAAGAATTTAATGAACGTTCGGAGAGATAAGATGTGGATGACATATTAATGTAGAGGGGAGGAGTGAAGATCGATGGAGGATGTCGTCAGCCAGGCCGGTCCAGAGGGTATGCTGAATGCCGGGCAGAGGGAGACTCAGTGTGGGGGTTCCATCTCGGTGTTTTCCGCCCGAGCCGATTATGAGCCCCCGGACTGTACCTAGAATGAGACATGTGAGAGATATGCACTAGATGGAATTGGAAGGAACGAGAGGAGATGTGGAGATGATGAAGAAGAGGGGAAAGGGTGGGCGGGTTGAGAGATCTGAGACGTGGCTGTGTGGGTTAGCCGGGTATAAGTAGGCTTGTCAGGTGATTAGAGGTGTGGTTGAGGCGTGACCCTGCTCCCGAACCTAAGTTAACTAATTAACTTCATTTGTTGGAGAAGCACCGTACCCTCCTGGTCGGCACGGTATTCTCCATATAGAAGTTTATATAGTCTGTGATGCATTGAGTCAGACTGTGGATGTCCTCTCCGTGTGGACTGCACAGCACTTGCCAGTCAGTTGTTTCCAAAATATAGAGCTACTACAACTTTTATACATATTTATACCTAAAAATGAGCAGAAGTAATTATAATGCTGCTATAAAGTTAAAAAAATGCTCCACATCCAATACTGCTGATGCAGCTTTGCGGTGACAGACAGGTCTGACTGTGCAAGACAACAATATGCTGCACACTGATGCTTCAGTATTAATCCAATCATCAATGTGCTCTATCTGCAAGATAACTTGTAAACCACTGGCAGTCATTCCAATCAAGACCAGCAGAGGCTAATTCATCCTTTAAGATTGTATGACCAACTGTGTCAAGTACTTAAGACAGGTCAGTGAACAAGGCAGCACATTGTTGACTATTGTCAAGAGTACATATAATGCCATGACCAGATCTGAAACTAGACTGAAAAGTATTAAAAATGCAAGTCTTGGCTAAACAGGATAGCTTCGAAATTGGGCAGTAATTAATTAAATCTCTACAATCTCCCCTTTTTATGAAGTGGAAACGTGTGAGCAGATTTCCAGATCTTAGGAACAATTCCTCAGCTAAGGAAAAGAGTTAAAATATGTGTTAGGGGCCCAGTTCTAACTGAAGCAACTAGCCTCAAAATTCATGGGTCAAGACCATCAGCATCAGTAGATATTTTTCAAAATAGCATCAACCACTTCCATTTCAATGCGGTCAGTTGTGTGTTTTGGGACTCATGTCTGTGCAAGAGACAAGAGAGTAAGATATTTTATAAGTCCCTGTGTGTTCAGCTCTCAGAACTTCCACTAACTGAATCTCTGTGGTTTTAAGTAGTCGCAGTTTGTACTTTCTGGTATATATCTTTTTTTTACTGTTTCGTGTTCTCTTTCAGCCGGATAGGAATTGTATTAGCTTACTTCTGATGAAAACCCAGCATTTCCAGATCATGCTGCTTCATAATAAAAGCTTTCCACTGTTTTACGTTTCAGTTTAAGGGGCCTTTGAAAGCTGTTTTCTCACCTGATTGATTGTGATGATCAGGGAGGGGGTAGGAGACATGTTGGGGCTGTGGACTATGGCTAGGGATGGGGGGTGGCAGGGGAGCTGCTGCCTCTTGGGTTATGGTTCCGGGGGAGGGGGTAGGAGAGGTGTATGAGGGGGCAATGGCCTTGCTGAATGTGGACCCAAGCTTCCCTGCTGAGCTCATGGGGGTGGGGTGGTCAATCTTGTTTGAAAAAGACATTCAGCTCATTCGCACATTCCAAGATAAACTCAGCAGCAGAGCTTGACTTGACTGTAGCCAGGGATCTTCCAACACTCCCATACCCCCACCTTCAGTTTCTTTTTCAACTCCATCTAAACAGCCTTGACCCCTTGAATGTCCCCTGCTATAAAAGCCCTTTTCTTTATGTTAACCAAGGCTTAATGTCGCCAATGATCCAAGGCTTGTTGTTAGGAAAGCAGCATAGTTTTTGGTGGATCAGGTTCTGTGCTTTCCTCACAGAACCTGATGTAGTCTGTATTGCAATGGGAGAGTCTGTTTGTCCTCAGTGTGGACCCTCTCAAACAAGTCTGTCAGCTTTTTCTCAACTTCCACTGTTGAACAATCATGCAGTTATCTGTGGTTAAGACACCAGATCCATAAAGTCACACTTGATAAAAAAGGAGAGAATGATATCCAACTTATAATTTTCTTAATGTTGCTGCACCAAAAAAAAAAAAAAAAAAAATTGTTTGAGAGTCTCAAATGTTGAGTCAAAGTCGGTTCTCAAGTTGCACCATCGTTTTCCCCCATTTGTGTCTGCCACTTGATTCTGATGGGCGCAAATACACTATTGTCATTCTGCCGGTCATGTCCGTAATTCTAGCTGAATGCATAATAAACATTTAACTGGCTATGAAAAACAATTTACATAAAGAAGAATGATGGAAAATGACAAAAAGAGAAAAAAGGTTGAAAACACAGGAGAGCTGTGAAGACAGGCCATTTTCAAAACAAGTACAGTGGAATAGAAAACCTGACAAAATACATAGGCCTAATAGTTATAAAGAATGGACTGTATAGAAACTATAAAAGAACAATTAAGCTCAAACTCGTATTAGAGGCAAAAGCAGTGAACTGGAACTCTGGAGAATCAGAGACTGCAAAATCAGTGACATCTATCAAATTACTTCTCAAAACTGATCTTTAACCAAAAAAAAAACTTTATTTAATACTACCACCATTCTGTTTGATTTCCATCATATCTGATCTGTTTTATTAGAATTGTTGTTCTAATCTTTATTTCTTAGTGTTAAATATGGTATTTATTATTTTAAGTGTCTGATTTTATTCACTTCAGTCCTCAAATGTATTATTCCTGGTTCAGCCATGTAAAGCACTTGACTGTGACCTTATTTTGGAAAGTGCTGTATAGATACAGTTTTAATTATTATTATTATTTACACTCATAGTACCCACAGCTAGTGTTGTACTTCAACTAATAGCAGCCAGTCAGGGAGTATCGTATATGTAAAAGTAAGATGCAGCCATCGGAGTAACAGTGTACTCTGGAATATTATGGTATGATTATGAAATTGTACTTAGACTTGTCGATATAACAGAATAATATAGAAAAGTCTAATTTAATATGTAATACATGTATCTAACACATAAGTAACAATCAATCAACACTTTGGTTACATTACCAATCTGTATTATTTAGTGTTACTTTTGGTGACATATATATATTTATTTAAATAAAGGATACGGGTATTTTTTACTGTTGCTAATTCTTAACACAGAGATATGGGCTGTAAATAGGTTTGCTTACTTTTATTTTGAAAATCAGCAAAGAAGTGTTACCGGAAGGAAGTGTACTGGCCGTAGCTAACATGCTAACTTTTTCCGTATCACGTGCGTTACCACTAGATACAGTCGGAGTGAGCCAGCAGAGCCTGTATATCTGGATAACCTTGTCGAGGTGGACTTCGTGTAAACTCTCGGGATGTTTTAGCTCAGACTCATCTCCTGTTGGCAAGGATGCTAAAGTATGTTAGCGTAGCTTGCTGGGAAGAAACAGACAGAGACGGAACGAACTCGGCCTCAGTGTGTGCGTCGGAGTAGCTTCGAAAGAGACAAAACTGCATTTTTCTCGGACCCCAAATCTACAAATGTCCAGATAGAGCTGTCTAAATAGACTCTGTGCTGTTCATTGTATTTGAAAATGTTTTACATGCGAAGTAATCATGGTGTTCTACGAGGCTAGTTAAGTTAACTTAGCTTGCTAACTGGAAAAAGACGGGCGCGACCGTTGTTAAATTTAGCAACACAGCGCGCATCAGAGGGATCAAACTGTTTTTAACGGAGTTTGACTGGAGGAAAAAATGTCTCAAACGCTGAAAGCTTTTATCAACCAGCGACTAAGTGCGGCTGCTGAAGAGATTTTCGAGCTGTTTGAAAGAACAATAGCAGAGTACGAGGATGAACTGTGTCGTCAACGCCAACTACTGGACGGTGATTTCAGGCCTGAACTTTGGTTACAGAGAGGAGGTTTGTATACTTTGATTGTTTTTCTCAATTTTAATTGCTGGGAAACTCACAGTAGTGGATTAAGGATTCAGATCCTTTTGTGAGTATGCAATATATAAACCACCCTGAAACCAATTTACCATATATAAAAGTACTGCATTCAGTACGTTACTAAAGTTAAAGTATGCAACAGCTATCAGCAAAGTGAACTTTAAATATGGAAAGTAACTGTAAACACTTAGTAAGATAGTTCCTGTCAATATTATGATGTTTTTTGATAAATAGTCCTGCTGCATTAATATGTTGCATTTCGCTGCTGTAGATTTTTAAAGTTGAGCTAATTTTGTCTGCATTACACATTACTGAGAAATTAACTCTACAGCAATGCATATTCTATAAGATGATCATGTGTTTTCACCAGTGCTGTCCTGTGCGAACCAATTGTCTCTTAAAAGTCAACTTTTCATGAGCCCAGTGCCAGTGCATTTAACAAACATCAATTTATTTAGCTGAAGAAGTAGGGTGGGTATAGGTATTGACTGACTCCCAACCAACTATGTAGTGTCACTATTGAAACTTATCTAGTCAAAAATAACCTGTACTCAATCCTTTTAGTATCCAGATCTAGAAAAAAATCGACTATTTGTAGTGATTTGCTTCAGCTTTGTGACGATGCATTTAATAACAATAGGCTAGCTCAATTAGCTTAAGAAAAGAAGGCGTGGTTATCATTATTCAATACCATATGCTTTCAAAGTGAAAGTGGAAGGGGAGCCTCCTATTGGGGGATTCAAACAGTTTCAGGGAAAGCTCAATGAATGGAAATGAAATTGCCTGAATATTACATTAGTTACTTACATTAAATCAAGGAGATCACAAAGAATTGCCTAAATGTGTGTGATTCGGATAGAGAGATAGTTCAGAGACACAGCAGTTTGGGGTCATTTTTGGTTATTTGGTGTAATGTGGAGTTATGTCAAGCAGCAATATTAGGCTATCTTGACTCAATTGTTGATTGTGTTTGGGATCATACAGCATAACCAAAAACCCAGAAATTTAGTGAGACTAGGGCAATGGGTTCCCACTTCCCACACTTTGTCTGAGGGGAAAACCACTGCTTCATGGTTTTGATTGAAATAACCCAGTTAAAAGTACTATAGGGACGTCGTGTGTGTGGAAAAGCCAATAAAATGTTCTAAAGTTTGTCTATGCTACACACAAGTGGTGTCTGATAAAATATATGCACAAAATGTGGACAGATTATTGCAGGATTACATGCCTTCACACAATATGCACAGAAAAAAATTAAATTATGGGTATTGTAATTTTATTTACTCAATTACCAACTCTAGAAATAGTAAAATGTTCTCAACCCTTAAAGGAACTTAATAGTTGTAATTATTTCCATCATGTGCTACTTAATTCTCCACTATTCTGAGGGAAAATGTTTCACTTTCACCTCCACTTCATTCATTTGATCATATTACGTAGCAAACTGGTTACTTTGCAGATTCCGATTATTAGCCTACTATAAAATGGCCTATAAATCAACTAATGGATTATGATGTGTTATTATAAATTAAACTACCCAGCAGTAAATAATGTAATTAACATATGCTCCATCTTTACTGGCGACAACATTACACTGTCAGCAGTGGCACTTCCATCCAAGAGTTTCCCAGTCAGTGACACAGTGGTTGAAAAAGTGCCCCACAAATGCAAATCATCGATTTCCAAATGAATGGATATTTGGCATTGTTTGTTGTTGCAAAATTCGGTAATTTTTGACAAATCAAGAATTGGCTGGACAAATAGACAGAACTCCTTCAAATACTACATAAGACACTAACACAATGAGGAACACCATAGAAAATTTGTTGTGATTTGGTAACAATAACTTTTGGCATTTGGAAATTTCTGTAATAATCATTTTTCTGTGACCACTTGTGTTCTGGGAATTACTCACAAACTCTTCTTGCCAGTATATTTAGGAAAGATTTACATTAGCTGAATTTCCAGTGTCTCTAGTTTGTGGTTGTGAAGTTTGATGAGGGTGAGATTATCCTAGAAGTCACTTTAGCTAATTTTAAACAGTGAGGTCAAGTTTAAAAAAATGGCTACTATGGGGACTAAAATTGTCACTCATGAATATAGCTTAGCTATTGAATCCACAAGGGTCTCAGCTTTCCAGTCACACCCCAATTCCAATACTGTTAGTGTTACTAATAGTGATGATAATAGGCTTTAGTCCCCAGGACCAAAAAGTGGTCATTTGAGTGGGTCCAAAGCGTACTGAGCAGGTTCCCCATGAAATCTGACTTATTGACAAATTATATTGTTAAACCCATGTTTGATGTTATATAGTTACATGATTATATTTACAAATTTTAGCACCTTTTAGTATCTGCAGCAGAAAAATGAGACATATTTTTTTTCATTGTACACCGAAAAGTCTATCCCAATAATTATGTTTCATATTTTTCGATACTGGTAAATATCGATTACGTAGCTTGTGACTGATGATACATTCTGTACTCTAAAGGGTAGAAGCAGCAGCGATGATAAAGTGAGTTTGTTTCATTATTGAACTTGGTTGGGAAGGTATTTCTGCAGTTTACACACAGCACTGTTTTGTTAGTTGTCCACCAACCCATATCTGTGGTCAGGTCAAGGTCACAGCAGGCCAAGCATGACATCCCGCTCTTCAGCGTCACTTTACAGATCCTGCACCTCAGCACGCTCCTTCCAACACAAAGGAGCAGCAGTTCTTCTCCAAGCTTCCTCC
>JAJHUR010093577.1:0-19633 GCA_027495735.1 Lutjanus campechanus | reverse complement strand
TTTTTGTTGTAGGTCATTGTGTGATGAGATAATATGCGATTTATTAATATGCACCAAAGCACAACATTAACTGAAGCCTGAGGATGAGGTAATATGGCCGAACCCACCAATGAAACGGGCCTGTATCATGCTGTTGGATAATAAGGCTGGATGATATGGCTTATAATATCTATTTTTAGGCTATGCCATGATATACAGTATCTTAACACGCATTTTCTCTGAAATAATAGAAGCAAATTCTCACATAAAGCAAATGTGATGATCTCGTGGTTGGGCTGGGAAATGCCCAGAGGCAAGGAAAAGTTCAAAATACGATCTCGTCTTTGTCTAACCTGTGTCTCCTGGACATTATTGAACTCAATTTAAGACCAATATGAGACTTTGTCCATTTTCTCATACCTCTTCTGAGAAACTGCTATTGTCTCGTCTCAGTCCGAGACTAATTTGAGCCCAGTTGAAGATCTTAAAATGTTCTCTCTTTTTTTTGTCTCACTGCACTGATCTTAAATTTGTCTGTTTGTTTGATCTAAAAGAAAAGTCAGTTGTCTTTAAATGAGATCTTAAATTTGTCTCAATGGTCAAATTTAAGTCTTGTTGCTCCATACGGCCATCAAAGAGAAACCTCTGAGACACCTCTGAGCTCAACAAAAAATCTCCTGCTTTTATTTTGGTTGCCTAAGGCAGTGGTTCCCAAACTGGGGGGCGGGCCCCCCAGTAAGATCAGGGGAGGAAAAAAGAGTGAAACAAAGCTGAATGAATATGGTCTATGTAGGGGGAATAAACACATGAGTTTGCTGTTTCTATCCAGCTGACCTTTATTTTGCTAAAATTTAACTTTTGAATTCTTTTTTTTTTTCATCAGTTCCATCCCTAATTATTGTTAATTGATTGAAAATTTTGTGGTTGGGGGCTTGAACTTTTGTTGGCTTCACCGAGCTCAAAATAAGAATCTCATTTATTTCTCATAAAACAAAGAAAAGACGAGTGTGAGAAACACAATATTCCTCTGGTTATGGACACAATAATACCATGTATTTGACCAAATACATTGATATTGCGACAATATTGTTGAAATGACAAGACAATGAGATTTTTCATAAATAATCATCAGCAATGTGGATTGATATATTGCCTAACCCTATTGGATACTGTACTTTAGTGATGTAGTATATACTCCAAAACAAATTTGCATATTACCAAGCAAACTGTCAAACTGGTGGCTCTTCAGGCCTCAGTGCTGCCACATTAACATTATTTTTTAAGAGTTTGAACTCATCTAAACTATAAAAATGAGACCAAAGTTATACTAAACCAGACTTACCCTTTAAGATACAGTATAAGACACCTTCAAGAGTAGATGCACAAGATGGAAAAAAGGAGGCAGAGAAATGAGCTGCACCTCTTTGCCACCATGGATGACAGCGTTAAGGGTCATGTGCCTCACTGTCAAACATGTCACTGTGCCTGACAGTCATATAGCCCACTTCTGAATTATTCTTTGCAGCTCTGTACGTTATGGAGCGGAATGATAAGTCTGAAGCTTTAAAGGGTTAGGGTTTAAATAGCTTTGGCCTTAGTGGATATGTTTGAGATGTCTCTTTTGTGTTCTGCTCTGTTTTTAGCTTCACTAGTGTTCATTTTTATCAAAGAAAACTCTGAGAGAAAATTTTAGACACTTTTTTTCTTGATGAAAATGAGACTTGAGAACTAACAAGAACTAAATTAAAAGCCTAAAATGTATTTTGTTCAGAAGTATATTTAGCAGCTCAATCTGTTACATTCATTTGAATAATAATAAGAAACTTAATTCAGCATTCATGTCACTAATGTTATCTGACGACACCAGCTCTTTCTTGTCGATTAATCGGTCGAGTACTTTCTCGATTAATTAATCCTTTTAGGATCTTGTCACTTGTAAAATAGGTCCAAACATGAACGTCCATGTGTGCCACATGTTTGGACCTATTTTTCTTTTTGGAAATTCTTTATTAATTGATTTTGTTGTTTGGGCCATAAACTGCGTCCTCAAGTGTCTTGATTTGTCCACAACTCAAAAGTAATCAGTTGACTGTCAGAGAGGAGTAAAGAAACCAGAAAATATTCACATTTAAGAAGCTGAAATCAAAGAATTTGGACTTTTTTTATTTTATTTAGAAAATGACTCTCTCTTCCACCCCTCCCACCTCCCCATCTTTCCCCTTCTCCTCTTTTCCTCTCAACCCGACCGGTGCCATCAGATCACCGCCTACCATGAGTCATGGATCTGTCCGAGGTTTCTGCCTGTTAAAAGGAAGTTTTTCCTCGCCGCTGTCGCCAGAGTGCTTGCTCATGGGGGAATTGTTTCAATTGTTGGTTGTAAATATAATTAATTATTGAGTGTGGTCTAGACCTACTCTATATGTAAAGTGTCTTGAGACAACTTTGTTGTGACTTGGTGCTATATAAATAAAATTTGACTTGACTTGACTTGACTCAAAATGATTCATCTTTAGATTTTTAGCACTTGCAGAATTCATAGTTTTCACATGACGTCACGCCCACAGGGGAACGCCACCTTGGAGGGCAAAACAGTGCTGTCTTCTACTGCCCGCCTGCTTATGAACTGAACAGTCTCTGTTGTTTCGGATTGTTTTTGTGCGATCGGATGCACTAACCGGTGAGGAGACAAGCCTGGGCTGTGTTTCTACAGAATCACATCCGACAAAGAAAACCCAGAAAGGAGGAGATTGTGGATTTGTGCCATTAAACGTGCCTCTGTCCCCGGGGAGGGCAAACAATGGCAGCCGTCAGAGTGCACACGGATTGACAGGAACGCTTTACCAAAGTTTTGATTAGATTTATGTCATGAAATATTGTGTTAACCTAACAAAATGATACTGCCTCGTTGTTACTGCCCGCCAACACTGGCCACAGTGACTATGAAACTAACTACAGCCCATGGGTTAATGATAGATAGCTAACATCACCTTTGCTTTGACAGTGAAGAATTTCTTATCCTTCACCTCCCAAACAGCAGCATTACTGACCCATCCAGATCAAAAATACATATAACGGCAGTGTAAGGAGAGGGATTCTCCACAATATAGATATAAACGTTGCTGAAGTGGAGCTCTGGCAGCGACTTCAGCGACTCATATACGGCGGCAGGTGCTGTATATGGATCACAATTGCTCAAAACTTGCGGTATGTTTTCATATCTCTGGTTTTCTTTAGTTGAGACGTGATCCAAATATCCGTGGCTAGAAACAGAGGGAAATTTCAGCGGCTTGTGCTGCGTCTCTAGTCTGTTGTGAGCCGCCATGTTGGCTCCGTTGTTTTTGCGCTCCAGGTCACATATCACATGACTGAAAACAATGGATTGCAATGTGAAAACAAAGGTCATCCATCCTGGTTCACACCCTAGTTTGGACTTTCACATGTAAAAAGTGACTAAATTTTGACTAAAACCAACACACATTTTTGTCGACCAACTCTAATTCAAAATCAGGTCTTTAAAATTAGCACTCAGGCTCACATTATTCTCTTTCCTCCACCACTAAAAGCAGGAGCTTTGAGATTATGTATAATGTACATTCCTACAGTTGGCTCCTCTTGGATCTGATCCATGGAGCAGCCATGCAGAAGAATTTGAACTTGCAGCAGGGATTTAGCTTTAGTGACCCCCGTCTCCCGTAGCACGGCTCTCACTCACTTGTTTTAGTCTTAACTGTGAATTATTCAGCTCGAATATAAATAGTGAAGCACTTTCCCAGCGAGCGGGCCGTGGGGTTAAACTGGTTCTCGGTGTGAGCCTCTTAAGGTGAGGTGCACTTTTAGCTCAGCAAACACTGACAAGACCAGGGCGCCATGCAGCTCCCTCCACGAGCTGTCAACACGGTTTTGTTGAATGATTCATGTTCTCCACTGTCTGCCCTTGTGTAGCAAACAGAACGGACGATGTTTCAGTACAATACCGTACTTCAAATAGTGATTATGGGCTGAACTTCTCACGTCCACTCTCTGACTCTACCTCACAGTCAACTTTTATCAATTCTTGTAAAGCTTTGATATTCCTATAGGACATAAATGCAGCCTGTCAGTCATGTGTGTTTATATAAAAGAGAGAAAAAGTTGACCTAGTTCAGGACAACCTGATTGGCTGCCGAGCGACCGTCTGCGCTTCGTGTCGATGTCATTTCATCATCTCCTTTGTGAGACTCAGCCCAAAATCTCTTTGGAGAATCAGACACTGATCCACTGAAGGCTTGTCTGTAGGAAGCTTTTAGTTTCATCCTTCATCCCGCATGAACAGCAGTGAGACAGTATGTGATGTCACTGCACAGTCACAGTCACTCCCCCTCCACAGCTACTGGGTGGATTTCATGAAAACTGGCTCAGACATTCATAATCCCATCAGGATGAATTGTGATCACTTTGGCGATCCTCCGACATTTTCATCTGATGACATCATCAGGCCCGTATTCAACACAAGAACAGCCAAGACGGCTGTGTTGTTTTCAAACTTTATATGTGCAGTAACTTTGTTGAATTCAAAAATACAATGCTGCTGGTACCTGACTGTGTCTGGTACCAGCGGCCTGGACGGTGTCTGTATTTTCATTTAAAATGTTTTTTATATGTGTAAAATACACAAAAGGCAAAGAAAATTTGATCATTTTTATCTATTTCAGCCACAGGCGGTCATATTAACCACAGAAATTGTTGTACTGTTATATTGTTATTATATTTTGGACAGTTGGAGATGCAGCTTGGTTGCTTAGCAACTATCATTGTCTCTGTTAATAAAACTTAAAAAGTGGTCTCAATTTCAAATTTCCAGACATTAATATACAAATAATTAATGAATTAGACTCAATTAAAAATAAAGTAGGGGAGACCAGGGACGGTTGTAACACTTTTTGTTTCAGCACCTATAACTCACTGAATGTTTGTGTTAAAGCTCTCAATTTTTTTGAAACAAAAGTACCCTTACTTATTACAGATGGCAATGCTTCCAACTTTTTTCCCATAGGCTATGATTATTTTTGTGATGGTTCTCATTGGAAATTTGTGATTATTAATGTTAAAATAACATGTTTATAATCTTATAAAATACATTGAACTGTTTGTCGCTCTAAGCAATTCTAGATTAATCGAAAACACATAAACCTTAAGGATTACTACGTAAACTACACACAAAACTACTTCATAAATATATAAATACATTTTACAAAATTTACAAGCTGGTGCCATATCTAAAAAGATAAACTAACAGAATAAATCCATTAATCTCTTAGTCTGGTATTTGACATTAGAGACAAGAGAGTTTTGGGAGTCAAAGGTCAAAATGGCTGCTCATGGTCATTCTAGTTATGAAATTCTGGCACTTCTAGGGTTAAATCACCCAGTACTGGTCGTTTAACAACCACCTTCAAGATTTATGACAGTTACATCCGCCTCAGCTATACTTTGCATTTAGTGCTAATTAGCAATTAGCATGCTAACATGCTAAGCTATGATGGCACTCACTGGCAGACTATTTCATCAGCAGATCCAGTTTGAGAGTAATGTCAACACTAACTGCTACAATGTGACTGGTTAGTTGCACCATCTCTCCTGGTAGGTCATCTGCAATCAAAGTATTGTCTGAAAATGATGCATTAGCCGGATAATGTGGGAGACAAAGACACAAGTGACGAAAAGTAAACGATTAACAATAGCCTGTTGTATTGCCAAGATATAAACTGCTTTTTTTTTCATTTGTCAAATAACACCTTATTGTTTATTCAAATAATTCAAAGATGTTTTAATTTGCTGTTAAGTAGTTATGCTAATGCTAATGATGATTATTATCAAACAGTTTATAGTATAGTAGAGTCATATGCATATCGTATACAAACATGCAATTTTACCTAGAACCTCCTTGCTCAATGAACCCATTTTTACTTACTTATTAATTAATTAGTTTACTTACTATGTTTACTTACTACTAGTATTTACTTACTCTTTGTTTGTATATTTATTTATTCGTCTTCTATCATATATTTTTATCTCTTCACCACTTCCATAACCGACGCCTCCCCAGAAACGGGACATGACGATTGTGTTGTGATAGTAGCCCATTCAGCGTGACAACTAGTGATGATAAACTAATGTGAATGTTGCCATTTATGTTATTTCAACACAAATTATTCCCCACATCCCTCTTCAATAATCTATTTCAGTGTTTCTTTAAGTCTTCACAACTTAGTGTAAGTCATAAATGTTTCATACACAGTAATAATACAGCCAATACAGATGATGTGGACGTAGCGTAAATGAATTCATCCATTCACACATTCATACAGCCAGAGGAACATATTACATTTTCACTTCCATCTTAACTTAATATTGTGACTAATTTGTATGGTGCGTCCTGGTTTTACTAGATTATAGTGAAACTCCCACTGCATTCAAACAACACTATGTTTTAACTTACACATATCTTATGCAACACGCTACGGCAGGTTAACATTGTCATTGTAAGTGAGTTAGCATGCTGATGTTAGCATTTAGCTTGAATCAGTGCTATAACCAACAAGAGACTCTCAGAGCCGCTAGCATTGCTGTAGACTAGTCTTGTGTTTTTTGTAAATGTGTGTGTGTGTGTTTTTTTTCTATCCTGTGGCTGGGGCCACATGATTCTGGAAGTCCTGTTGTTGCTGGCTGAATGCAATATTTCATTGTTCAAAGAACACATTATCCAACTTACTGGGGCTGGAGGGGTAATCTTATACGAAAACTGATGCATTCCCTCAATTTTGAATGGATCTCCATTGGGTTTTGTTTTTTCAAATCATCCTTCATGTAAACTTCTTGAACAACCCTTGCAGCACAATTCACTATTCAGAATTTCAAAATGTGGCTATAGGTCTATACTACTTTCGCGCCAACCCTCATGCTCACTCATGACACTACAATCTTACAAGCGGACATACAGAGAGGTCCATCCGCTCATTCTTTGCTATTCAGTAAGTCAGCTTGCTCTGAATTCCTACTGTAGTTTGCTAATTGTCCCCCAGACATGCCCCTCCAGCAGATACTTCCTAAACTAAGCGTCCACATTTATTCCACCCAATGTGAGCCAAAATTCTCCCGGGTATGAACAATCAGCATGCAGTATTTAAAATGAGATAAGTTGCGGCATGTGACCGGCGCTGGCAAGCAAAATAAAACCTCTTTGGGGTTGTTTACTGACAGCTGAGGACAAATGGAGTTAAAGAAAGATGCCTTAGTACACCAGGGTTCCTACAGCTCAAGGCAAGTCAGATTTAAGATGTTTTTTAATGCCACTCGGAATATTTAACACCAAAAACTGAAGAAAGAAACGTCATCAGTTACTTAGTGTTAGGGACAATTTGTAAGATTTAATCTGGTGGAAAGTAGCTAAGTATTTTTTACTCAAGTGTTGTACTTAAAGCTACTACAAGGAACTTTCAAATTATGTTGATTTTGCGGGTCAAAAGCAGTGGTGTTTTTAAAAATTCCTTGTAGTAGCTTTAAGTGCAGTTTTGGTGTACTTCTACTTTACTTGGGTACTGCTGCTTTATATTTCAATTTCACAGCATCTCAGATGGAAATATTGTACTTTTGACTCCACTACATTTATCTGGCAACTTAAGTTACTTTGCAGACGCAGATTCAGATTAGTAGAAAAATATATAAACCCACTAATAAACAGTCAGTATCAGGCTTGGTGTGATTTTTGCTCCATAAGCGGACATGCATATCCATTTGTTTGGGTTTTGTGGTGGTTAAAACAAACATATCTTTGTTAACATCCACATAAAGCTGACTTGAGATGTACAGGGCCAATCCAAACTCACGTGCAAACGTGGGCATTTTTGGAGTTACATGTAATAAGTCTCCTGGTCCCTCATTTGACTTGTTTGACAGGTGCTTTATCACTGTGTTCAGACACCGCAGCACCTCTGCTGCCAGTGCAGGTGAACACCTGAATGTTGTGCGTTGCAGATCCGTTGCTGCGTGCCCTGGTGCTGGTGGGGGTGGTGGAGACGAGGGTAGTTGAACAGAATTGGAAGATACCTGGCAGCTTTTTGCAGGTTTAAAGTTTAAAGCACTTCGGACACAGAACACACTGTGCCTCATATGCATTTCCTGGTACCAGTTCCAACCACGCCTTGAACTCTTGATTAAATAGCCAGTTCTCATTGAATTTACATTTCTCCATGTCTGCATGTGTACATCGGTAGCTACCAGACGGCACATCTGCTCTGAGCATCCTGGCCAAAAACAGAAGAGTATTGTTAATTCTGCTATCATGATCTGGGTGACATTAATGCAGGAGGTGTTCTGAAATTAACTGTTTTAAACAAAAATAAAAGACTTTAAATTGCAATGTCAGAAAAAACAATTAATCAAATCCTACTTCCCATGTCTTTGCATTTTTAAGACTTTTGAGAGGTTGGTTTAATACATTTTAATACCAATTAAGGCCTTAGAATAATGAATTTAATGCCTTTTAAGACTTTAAGACTTTTTAAGGATACATAAGCTGCTGCATAATTGGCGGAGTGACTCAGTCCAAACAGTTTGTCTCACACTCAACGCCAAAAAAAAAGAAAAAAGAAAAAAGAAAAGAAAATTATGTCATCGATGTGAGTGAGGAAATACATTTGTAGGTAAGAGTTAAACAAAGGTGAACTTTGAAGCTAGGAGCAGGCCAGAGCCAGCTGACACTTGCACCAAAAGTTTCACGCCACCATGCTGGTCAGTTCATCTACCACTTTGGTCCAGATTAAAGTATCTCAATAAGTATTGGATGGATTGTCACATAGTATCATTCATGACCCCCTCAGGATGTTTGTACTGCACTGTACTGACTGTGTGTTTAATGCCAAATAGCAAATGTCATTTGCTAACATGCTAAGCTAAGTGACTTTGGTTTCCTGGTCTGTGCATGGCGGGTCATGGGAATTGCGAGTTAGCATTGGTCAGAACTATGATGGTATCTGGTCATCTTTGAACCTCCGACTTTCATTCTTGATTAGTGAAAACATTCTTGGCAAAAGGTTTTGCTTTCATCCATCTTGCACGACACGACACACACCGAATGCTGTAGAGAGAAAACCCTCAAAACAGAACTGGAGTCCAATTTCATTATTCCTAGCTGTGGCATTCAGGTGACATGGCCTGTTTTTAACGCTCACATGTTTTCAAGGTTAACACCCCGCGAGGGCGTTTGAGGTGGTTTGCTAAGCGGCGCAAACAGGGTATGACCTGAAGAAAGTCTTGGCCAAAAAAAAGTGATATGATATCACACACAAGTTATTTTTTTGGCCATTTGTGCCTTTATTGATAGTGATAGCTGAAGAGGTGACAGGAAACGGGGCAGAGAGAGAGGGGATGACACACAGCAAAGGGTCGAAGGCGGGAGTCGAACCAGCGACCGCTGCAGAGGACTACAGCCTCCATACATGGGTCGGACGCTCTACCAACCGAGCAAAACGTCCACCCGTGAAAGCAGTTTTATATGTTTAAAGACTATTTTGCATGTGCAGCAGGCTTACAGCACGCACCAAAAATAGAACTACATTTGCTACATGCTGCAAGCAACTGCTGCAACACGCTGCATTCGCATAGGCGCTGCATGCAGTGTAAAATTGCAGTAAGTGTGAATGGTTGCGTGTCTCTACGTGTCGTCCCTGTGATGAAGTGGTGACCGGTTCAGGGTGCACTCTGCTTCTCACGCGATGTCAGCTGGGATCGGCTGCAGTCCCTCACGACCCCGCAAAGGATAAGTGGATGAATGGATGGTCTTAAAATTCACAATAACACCACAAGAGCTGAACACGGTACCTTTATGTCATCATGCCGTTTTATTGTTTAAAAACTGAGCATCATTCTTCTGTCAAAATCAGATGTGACCGAGCACTCCAGTGATCAACAATTAGACATCATCACTTTTATTTGAACTTATCTATCTTGTTTCTCTCTCCAGGTCTGGGACTGAATAGAGAGAATAAGTGCTGCAGACTAAAAGAAAGAACTGTAATTCAAGTGAAATAATGGAACACTAAAGGTAAGTAATGGTGAAGGCATTGTCATCATTCTCATCCTCTTTAGACTGAATGTTCAAATGGAGAGTGACGGTAGGCACTGAAAATAACAAGAATATCTCCTTTACATAATAGAATTAGGAAATATATAATGCAATTGTATAACTTGAGCGGTGAGATCTAAAATGAGGCTCATTAATGCTGAAAAACTGATGGATTTTTAAAGGTAATGGAGTAATTCTTCCTTTGAACAATCCATTTAGAGAAAAAGACAGGCAGAGAGTGCGTGAGGGAGGGTGAGAGACACAGGGAGAGCGATGGGAAGAATTCAGGTGGATGGAAAGACTTGTCATCTCTGAGAAATGTGATGAGACAGAGAGACTTAGGAGGAGGGTTTTGTCACTTAGCCTTAAAATGTAATCATTAAAGAATACTTTTTTTTTCAGTTGTGGATATGGAATTATTAAAAAAAAATAAAATAAAATACAGGTTATCTTTCAATGATAGTGTAGACAAAACAATGTATAGCAACCCACTTCTGAATTAAAATCAGTATACACAAAAAAAGTAAAAGTGGTATCATCTGGACTTGTCATAAAGATGTCATGAAAAGGCCAGTTTGACCACTGAGTACAGCACCAAGGTGATCTATCTATGTATGATCTATGATCTATCATGTAGATATACCTGCCATATTTCACCATCCAACCAATGTTTGCTGAGATGTAAGCTAGCTTTAGCCTCAGTCTTTTAGCATTAACTTTAAACCATTTGCGCAGCTGTCAGGTAACTTTACATTCACACTGTCACAGGGTTCTTGTTTTAAAATGTGTCAGATGGAAAAATTAAAATGTCAGCTGGAGACGGACTTCTCGGTCGAGTCAAGGGGTTAGCAGTAGCTTACATCAGCCAGATACACTTCTTAAATCTGCTTATGAGTCATTATTTTAGCCAACAAAATCCACCGTCGTCAGCTAGAAATGAGAAGCTGCTTTTGTTTACATCTCCGAGGAGTCAAAGACCTTGTGTTAGAACAATTACTCTCCATTTCAATGTTATAAATGTGACATCGTTATTCTTATTTTCATTGACAAACATTTTTAAATGGTTATGGAATGTTATTTGTGGAGACCTGTACCAAAGATGCTTTTTTAAGTCTGGGATATGATGTGCAAGTCAGGACTTTGCACAGTATTTAATTTAAAATGGCATTTTGAGACAAATTTTATTCAGCCTTAGATAGCGGTTAGCTAGTTTTACGTGCTACTAGTTAGCTCGGTTAGCCATAAAAGACAGCAATATAGCAATTTGAGCAATATAACTGCATTCCCAGATGTCAGTCTTTATTACCGATAGAACCTAGAAGAGGTCACCCGTTAGAGTGCAGATCTATGCCAGGCAACAGACGGTGAAGCACCTACTGCAATGTCACCACAACAAGCAGATGCAACCAACAAGTTTTGCCAACATTAACATGACCGCCACATGGTGGGCTGGTAGCTCAGTTGGTAGAGCATCACCTCCCACCTATGACCCTTTGCCGCATGCCATTCCCCCACTCTCTCTCTCTCCACCTTTCCTGTCATATCTTCAGCTGTACTATGAATTAAACACATAAAAGCCCACAAAATATTTTAAAAAGCAAACAGAAACATGACCCCCACACACTGTCCCGAGCCGAAACATCACTCATCACTTGTGGCCCCTAGTGTCCAGTTAAGAAGACAGAACAGAGACAAAACAGAGCAGTCAAAAAATAGAATTACTGCCTCACAGTTGTTTGTCTCCACCAACCAGTCAAGTTACAGTTTACATCCATGTCTGTCTCTGTGAAGACTCTGAGGGAATTTAATACAAGGTATGAAGTGTATTTTTTGGCAAAATGGAAGTTCTCACTATATATTTGTGATTCCAGTGAATAATCTGCAGGTAGAAACATGCTGTCTTCACTTAGAGACGATTTTTTACAGAGGAGGACAGAGGACTGATAGAGAGCTGAACATTATGATGTCACAGCCAAGTTGACCTTTGACCTTTTAGATATAAAATCTCATTATTTTATCCAAGTAGATATGTGTGCAAGTTTGTCATTATTAGTGTATGAATCGAGTTGAATTAAGTGAGTTCACCAGGACCTCGGCCTTTGACCAGCGAAATCTAACCAGCTCATCCTTGAGTCCAAGTGCTGTCTCTTATACACATCTAGATGTGTATAAGAGACAGAGGTTGTAATGAACCATAATTATCTTTCATTTTCTGCTACACAGAGTAATCGTTTTTTACCTTTAAGTTGACCTACGCATTCTATTGGTAACTTTAACACATTCTTTTTTGACTTGAAGTTATTTTGCCACTTTTGTTTCCTTCACTAAAGATTTTTTTTTAAAAATTCTGCTGTTTTGTAATTTGCGGGCAAAATGCGGGGCCAAAGTGGAGTTGTGTGAATGGACGGGTGGCTGGAGCTCACAGCGGTGTAGCTGTGAGCAGTCAGGCTGTGAGGGAAGCAGCACTGCAGTTTTCCACTTTACAGGCTCAGAAGACTCTGGCTCTGTTCACAGCTTCAACACTTATCTCCCCTGAGCAGGTGTGTGTGCGTGTGTGTGAGCGCGTGCGCACACGAGCGGGCACGGATTTATCGCCACTTGTTTTTCCTCAACATTCAGATGTGTGTTTGTGCATTTTGTGTGCGTGTGTGTAAATGTATGGGGAATCTGTGTGCACGCCTTTTCTCTACGTTTGTATGCGTGCGTGCATTTCCATGTAAATTATACATGTGTTCTGTATGTGTGGATGCACATGTGTGTATTGTGTGTGTTTAAACAATGAGGGTGGTGTATATGGAAGCATGTGAGTTTGGAGTGCTGTGGAGAGGAAACCGCTGTGAGGCTGCGTGTGCTCTAATCACAGCGGAAGTGGAAGAAGCCGAGGCAGAAAACTAGGTGAATGAGAAGAGAGGCACTTTTCAAAAATACATCCCTCTCGCCTGATTTTTTTTTCCTCCTTAAAGATATTCCATTGTAGTCGCCCTGGCAATTTTCCTCAGTGGACAATGCAGCGGTGTACTGTGGCAGTGAATCCCGCTTCACACCAAGTCATGAGGAAGCCAGGAGAGCCTCTGGAACAACTTACTTCAGATGCATGAATTCTAACTACTCCCACTGCTCATAGAAAACTCCACATACTGATGCTGTCATGTATTATTCTCACTATGACACACAGCTCCACCACTATGCGCCGGTCTGTTTGAACTAATATTGATTGTAGTGGTGTTGTCACGATACTGGAATTTCTAATTTTGATACGAAAACTTTGAAAAATATTGATATTCGATACCATTTTTGGTAAAAGTGACTCAACATTGACAGCATAACATTTTTGATTTTTATTAGAATATAAATATAACAAGGCTATAATTTGACAACGAATATAGCAAATGAGACGAGTGATGAGAAGCAGACGGCACATGTATGTCACATGATGGAAGTGACGTCATATCACAATGTCATAACTGTTGTAAAATGGCCACAGTTTGGTTAGGTTTAGGGAAAAGATCATGGTTTCAGTTAAAATAACTGTGATTATGTATGTCTCCAGATGGAAACAATGTCTCTCATGCAATGAAAGTGACCTGATGGATGTCGCATCCATATTGAAGTTCTAAGTTACACAAAACTTCAAATAACTCTACATTTTTTCGTATCGATTCTCGGTCTCCTGGGTGAAAGTCCAGTGCTTGTTTGAGCCATCCATCCACATCAGCTCCTCCAATAATTTGCCGCTGCTTATACTTCTCCTGTCATGTTTACTACAGCCACTAGGGGCACCACCTAACAATGAACAGACATATCAAAAAAACAAAAGCAAATAGTTGAATATATGTATTGAGCAGCCAGATTCTTAATTTTTGATTGAAACATTCTGAGGTTGATACAGACCCAGAAAACTTGTGAATATTATATTTAATTCATGCCATATTCTGCCAACGGATCCTCCACTGGATCTTTAAAGGATATATTGATATGAGTTATTGATGGCCAAAAAATAACATCCAGAATGCCAGACTGTTTCTTCTCCCCACTGTTCTCTCCTCAGTTGAATGGCCAGTTCCCTCAGTGCTGCAGTCCTTGTTGCCACTGACTCCCTCTGTTGGTCTGGCGGGGGTGCAGACTGTGATAAGTCTCCTGATACACAGACACCAGCTGCTTCTTTCCACTTGCCAGTGGGTACAGTATGTTTCCATCCACCTGTGTGTTTGCTCATTTTTGCACATGAAAGATCTGCTCCCGCTGCTTCTTTTATAGACAAAGCATTCGGGCCAGGCTTCCACTCCAGCTGAAAACACACAAATAAAAGAGCGGAGATATCAGGAATGTAGGCAGGAGCACAGCAGTAGTAACAAGTTCCTGGGGCCCCACCATGGAGACGACCCTCAACAAGACTGCAAACATTTATTTTTACCTGCAGCTTTGAAATTTAACATTATTAGCATTATAAGTAATTTATTACATTTCTGTTACGTGTTTGTTTCAGCTGCCTGTCACAGGAACTAACTTCTACTCAAGTTCACTCGTTTTCCAAGTCACCAGTGAAGGCTGCTGATCAGTGAGACGTGGATTGCTCCAGGGCACTCGGTTTGCGTGCAGAAGGGAAGTTGAAGAGGGATGGATAGGGGCTCGTGCAGCAAGAGCGGATATTTCATGCCACTGTTGGTGGGGACCTGTCCCCATAAACAAAACTAAAAGTTGTCAGTCTCCTGCCTGAGGCTGACAGTGCAAGGGGTGATGTGGGGACACTGTGTTGCTGCCAGAGGAGTGCTGACTGAGATTACAGCATGCCTGAGAATAAATTATAAAATAATTTATTAGTGTTTATTTCTCACTTTCTCCCTGATGGTGTGAATAACTCACCAGAAAAAAATGTCTTGCAAAAAGGGCACTTATTTGGTCAGTGGTCAAAAGGCAGGCACTTGGGCACCCCCCTGGGGTCTATCTGTGCATGTGTTCGCTGTCTACATCGGCGGAGCTGAGGTGGAGCAGGTGAGCATTTTTAGGTTCCTGAGAATCAACACAGAAAACCTGTCACAGACATCACACATCTCCACCCTAAAGAAGGCTCAGAAACAGCTATATTTCTTCAGGAAACTTCAGAAGGCAAAATGTCATTAAAACAGCCCAGAACACCATTGGTACTCATCTAACTGAGCATCAGTGATACTGACGAGGTGAGCCCAGAGGATACTAAAAGACAACACCCACCCCAGCTTGTTCAACCTGCCATTGTCTGGAAAGAGATACAGGAGTGTCCACTGCTGTAGCCTCTTTCCTCAGACTGGTGAGGCTCTGTTCTTTGTCTGTGTAACATTATGCTCCCCTCACTGGCACTTAACAGCTCAATAGTGATATGCAGTACATTACTTCCAAAAGTCAAAGAAAACCATCAAGATGTGAAAACTGTAGCAGATAGGTTGTTTCTGAGCTAACAGGAGACTGTCCTCCCAAGACAAATGGCAGCATCAGTTATTTCAGCAGAAGCCCCAACACTGCACCTCTTTACATTCAAGTGACACTTCACCCACAGGCTGCTATTTGCCTTCCACTGCTGCAGAAGCAATGGTCGCTTTGATGGTGTGCCATCATTTGCTACTTTTGAGCTGGTTTTATTTTTGAGGTTGAGCACCCAGTTGGAAGGCACATTTGCTGCCTTTCTTTTTTTAAATGACTGAACTGAAAACAAGCAGAAGTAAAGCCTCAGTGTCATGATAGTAGTTAAAAGGAAAAGTGGAGAAAGATAAAATAATCCCACGTTTCTGATCTGCTGTTGCCTGCAGTCACAAATAGCACACTGGCATAGGTATTCTATCATTTACAATTTAAAAAACAAGTCAGAGATTTTTCATATTTTATCAGTGGTAGTTGTTTTGTTTTTGTCCATGGCTTTGGTAAATTACTTTGCTCTCAAACCTAATTTTGGAAAATAATACATAGCTTGGTTGTGTCAGCGGTTATTGTATTTCACAAAACTACAAGTAACCAGACAAACTCTTTGTTATATTTTCCCACAGGTGAGCTAAATGATGGATTAGAGGCGGTCCAGATTTCCAGATAGTTGAAACTAGAAACCAGGTTGCTCTGATAGTATTGTGTCTGTTTCAGAGAAGATGCACCATATGGCTCAGTAAAATATTGGTTTATTTAGTTTAGTGGCTTGTTGCATTGGTGAGTTTGGAGACAGTTTGCGGCTGTGTCATCATGCATATAGAGCACTGGATCATCAGCGTATAATTGGATTTCTAGGACAAACAGAGCTGATTATTGGTATACAAACTAAATAGAAGTAGTCCAAGAATAGATGCTTAGATACAACAGTATGCTGTATTTGTTAAGTTAACTCTTTTGCCAGAAATAATGTTGACATTGACATTCAAACACACCTTCAGATTAGGAGGGCAGCATGGTGGCCCAGTCCTGACTCGGCCGCGGCTTCTCTTGGCCTATACCTTTACCTTTATTAATATTGGTGGTTTTATCTCATTCTGTGGCTATCGGGTTTATTATGTATTTTAACATTTAAATTTTGGTCCAAGTACTTGTGTTTTAGCATCAACATGCTATTATATATAACAGGATTTTTTTTTAGGGGAGTATTTTTGTTGGAGTGGGATGGGTCAGGAGTCAAGATTCACTCCCATGTCACCCTCTAATATACAGCAACATGGGTGTCAGAAACTTGCACCCAATCCTTCCTGGTACATGAAGGCACTGCTGGCATGACTGTCAGCAAGAGAACTCAGCATTCTTGAATTGCAGTGTGGGATTTATTGTGTCAGTTGACTGCAATTTAACATCAAAACTGACTTGACATCCGGATGAAAAGTGCCACATTTTCACTTTAACATTTTGTATCTCATTTGTTCAGTCCATTTAAAAATGGAAGCTAAGTTAATTTGTTGTTGGGCAGCTTCATATCAGAGCACAGACATGAGAGTGGTATTAATCTATTCATCTATCTCTTGGCAAGAGAATAGGCATATTTCCAAAAATGTCAAACTATTGTTATACTAGACTTTGTGGCTTTGATGTGTAAAATGCCCCTAACCATGACCCTGAAAAAAAAAAGATTGTTAGATTGACTGAATAGAAACTCTAGTCTTTATGTTGCAGTCTATTGCAAGTTTGAAAGTGATAGTTTTGAATTGGTATTCCTAACCTTGGATGCCAACTGTGTTCAAACACAAAAATCATTTCTGCTTAAGTGTTAAAGTAATATATGTAAAATCAAATCAAATCATATTATTAACCAGCAGTAATGACAGCTTGTGTTGATAATAACACAATCTTATTGGTAAATGGTAATTGTAACCATTTACAAGACTACTGTTTATATTAGCTGGATTACATTGTGATCTCACCCAATTTACAAATTGTTCTTCTCATTAGTCACTTAGACAGAGAAATTAGTTTTAAAAAAAATACTTAACTGACCACATGACCATCTTTGCCTTTGAAATAGTCTCTATTGGAACACAGAGGCTTTATCACAACACCTAAAACTGTTGCAGTAAGGACCTGTTGCGGAAATGTCATTTTTGCTAATCTTGCAGATAATTGGCTGATAGCAAGGTTTGCTATGTTAGCTTTGACTCCTAGCATCTAATGTCCGTGAATTCAACAGTAATATTAAGTTATTGTAAAAATGTAGTTCAAAATACACAATTAATAAGCTGTTTGGTGAGGACACACAATAAATACTCCAGGAGGAAAAGATGATTGTTAACTCATTTTTTCTTGGTCTTAAGTGTCAGCTGGTGTGGGTCGCCCAACATATCAGCCATGTGACCTGAGAGCTTATGTTTCCACAGAAAGTAGATTTGTTTGGATTAAAAAAAAATAAAAAAAAGTTTACTGTGGTATTCGTTCAACATCACAGTAAGGACACAAAAGTGTGGGACGTGTTCGGATTAAAAAGTCATAGAAATGATCAGTGACAAAAAAAGTTAAACATGTTGCAAAGTAATATACATATGAAACAGTTTCACTTGAAATGAATGTAATGTAATGTAATTTTATTACATCATTTCATATATCTGAACACTGAGACCACAATGGGGCATGAATAAAAGTGGTGTGTGGACGTGTAACTGTGTATATCAGGGGTCAGCGACCCTAACTATCAAAAGAGCCATTTCTGGCCAAAAAAGAAAAATCTGCCTGGACCTGCAACTATTAAATTATCTATTTTCCGAGGAGAAGAAAAAAGAAAAGTTTTGAGGAAAAGCTGCTGAGCCATAGACAAAGGCTACAATACACATTTTAGTTGGAAACAGTTAAAACAGTTTGTTTTTAATTGCTGTATAGGCTACATATTTTTACAAACCCCCCTTTGCTAAGCCCTCCCTATGAATGTTCAAGCATTAGCATTAGCTTACATGAGCCACTTACTTATGAAATCTGCTAGTGAGATTCATTGTAGGTGACAAAATCCACCGTCCTCAGCTAGAAATGAGAAGCTGCTTTTGTTTACTTCTCTGTGGAATCAAAGACCTCGTGTTTCACCAATTACTCCCAATTTTGATGCTGAATCTGTCCCTGTTATCACCACAAGCAGCGTATGTGCAGTGCAAGAATGGAAAACTTGACAGGCATGGCAACAGTAACTAAGGAGGGTGGGGCTTAGCGAAGGGTCAGTTGGAGAATATAACAATCACTTAGGCCTAGAATAACGATAAATGAAAATTAAAAAGTCTTTTAAAAAAAGAATTTATGACAGAGCCACAGGGAGCCACTTGTGAGAGGCAAAAGAGCCGCATGTGGTTCCGGAACCAGAGGCTGCAGACCCCGTATATATTTACTGTATCAAGCATCATAATATAAAATTTAACATAAATCCAAAATTTCACTGCTGGGACTTGAAACACCCTTGCATAGTAAAAACTGATGAAAAGGTCACTCCTTTGTCCACTGCTCAGAATGCATGCTGCTATATTGCTGTGACGTCGGGTGTGTTTATGTCGGGCGAGTTTCTAACGTTTCATTCAGACTTGAATTGTACTTTTCTATGTCTGAGGTCATTTTTTTTCCAGTCTTGAGTACAATGGACCCCTGCATACGTTGGACTACATTCCTCTACACCCCCTTGACCTCCATACTACATAGTATGTTCTACCTTGTTGAGTAAAAAGAACACTACTCTGCCACTGACTGTTGGTATTGTACGAAACCCGTGAGCTGCAAATTCCTATAGTATGAGCATAATTCCTGAGGATAATAGGCTGGCTATGGTTATCAACCATGACATGCTGGTTTCTGTCATTTATATAAGGCAATGTCTTCCTCCATTATATCATTATAATGATTCTCTATAGTAAAAGCCTGGTGATCAGTGCAGCGGGTCTGTAAAAGCAGCTGGATGAAGGCAAGAATAGTAACATTTGTAGCGTGCAATTTGCAGAAATGTATTCCCATGTAGCGGTATTATCAGGGATCTACTGCTCAGTTTTCATTTTATGTGGTTGCAGTCGTGTGTGTGTGTGTGTGTGTGTGTGTGTGTGTGTGTGTGTGTGTGTGTGGTGGTATTGTGTGTGCCAGCGTGTGTGGGTT
>JAJHUR010093576.1:9162-19566 GCA_027495735.1 Lutjanus campechanus | reverse complement strand
CCTATCAAACATAGATCAGTGTCTGAATTTTCCCATCACTGTATCTGTTTGGTCATTCTTCCCAGTCTTCCGGTATTCATCCCTACAATATTATCACAGTATCAATATTGAGGTTTTTGGTCAAAAATATTTTATTTTAACCATATGGCTCAGCCCTATGATGAGAGATCCTTATTTATCTATTTATTTATTCATCTTTGCTTCTAACAGAGTATAAATATTAATTTAGTTATATCTGCTGTACATCTCAGGGCCGTACTCATTTCTGGACGTGTAGTTGTTACATATTGCTCTTTTAAATACATGCACAGATATGTGTAATGGAGCAAAAGGTCAAAGTAGTGTTTGATTTTTGTAGAGCAGTGAAAAATATTAGACCATGAGATACCGGATGTGGGTCCCATCTACAATAAAAAACAAAAACAAACAAGTATGTGGTTAAATCATTTGTGGTGAATAGGAGAATCCATTATTCTGAGCTGCTGCTTGAGCATAATTAAGCTTTGAAAAGAGAGTTGGATGTCCTGAATGGGATTTGCTCTCAATGTAACTTCCACTCTGCATAATATTTTGTTGTTCCGGTTGTCCTACCCATCAGATGTCAAGCTCCCACCTGAACACTTATCATTCATCTTGATGAACTTAAGTCTTTAAAAAAGCTTCTATGAAGCCTCCTCAGGCGCAGAGGCAGCAAAAAGCTGCACTGATGTTCTTTGTGTTTTGCATACGTCGTTTACGGTGCAGCTTTGCTGCTCTGTCAATCCTCATTCTTCCCCCCTTTCTTGTTGTTGCCATGACTTCCCTGTGGGCCGCAGCTCTATCCTTATAGCTGCTACCAGCTCACTGCTCGACATAAGGAGATTATATGCTGCCTAAAATGTATATAATCCAAAACTCCTGAGAGGAAATTCAAGATGGCATGACATATAAAAGAACTACGACTATCAAAAGTTCAGTTTGTTTTCCGTTTCCCCATTCAAAATCTGGTTTTATTTGTTTGTTGTACTCTGTTTCCTGTTAATGTTTTTGTCATAGTCACTTTTTCCACTACAGCGAATGTTTGTGTGTAGATTTAATAAATGAGCTGTAAGTAGTTCAAAATTTGCTACCAGCACACAATTTTAGGACTTCGCTATCTTGTTCAGATAAATATTACATTTGCTTGGTGTGTTTAAAATGAAAACGTTCTACTATCTCCACTTCTCCTTATCTCTTCTTCAGTTTTATTATGATGATTTTGAAACCACTCCAGAATTTTGTATTCTCTGTACCTTTACACACATGCACTCACACAGAGACACATAAGTCTCCACCACAGTGCATCTGAAGAGGGCCAGGGATCGATTGAGGCCAGGCATATGAGCATAACAAAGTAGACAAGTGTCCTTGAGCAGAGCAGAAACCACATTAATAACCCCCACTGCTGACAGCCCACTCCTCTATGAATGCAGCCATTCTGACTAGATGAAAATGTCTCTTTGTAATATTGATAATACGCATGTTCCAGCAAATTTGTTTTCCCACACTCATCGGAGAATCAAGAAGAATTCGAATCGTGTTTGGGATGCTGAGGAAGATGCAGCTGGAGCGTCTGACCTGTCTCCATGAATCATCTTGTCTCTCAATGCCCGGCTGTGCATTCTCTCTATACTTGACAGATCACTCGCTACAGATGTATCTATCTTGTTTTTTTTCCAACTGTGTTTTCTTGCCTGACCAGCTACAAGTAAGCCAGAACCTCTTCCCCACTCCCTTGCCTCCAACCCAGTGCTTGGCACTTGCTGTATTATTCATGGCAAGGCTGTTCTTTGTAAATAGAGTAGCTTAGGCCGCCCAGTCAGATGGCGTGTATCGGAGGCGACCATAGGCAGGCCTGACAAAACATTACCACTGTAAGAGCTTTTAAAAGCAAAGTGTGGGAGGGAAATTAGCAGAAGAATGACACAGTGAAACAAAATGCTGTATCAACATTAAGGCTACACCCCCACCGCACAGAACCGGCAGCCTTAGCCAACCCTGGCTATACAAACAAGACCGGAAAGATAATTTTTACCCCCGCCCCTTCAAATGGTAGAAAATGTGCTTACAGCAGCAAGGCTGTTGAATGATTTATTTGGGTTGCGCTTGTTGGTGCTTTGTTGTCCTAATTCATTCCATTCACTTAGGATTAGCCAGGGAACTTATCACTGTTTTAAAATTCAGGTGAGTCGTGAGAATTTTTTTTTCTTTTTCTGAGAATAGTTAGGTACAAATACACGCTGGGAAATCCTTCAGGTCATTCATCACATCATATTACTTTTTCCATTTTACTTGGCAAACTGGAGATTTCAGCCAATCTCGTCTTTTAAATGAAGTTTTTTTTAAAGGAAGTTTTTGTTCTCTGTCATCTAAACTAGTTTGTACAGTAAGACAAAAATTTAAGATAAAACCGACTAGAGACAGCACAGCTCCACTTCCTCTAACTGTACAAAAATGAGCCAGAATATCCCAGATACAAGTGCCATCTTGTGCTCTGTGAGTAGTGACCGGCATTGGAGCTGCGCTTTCGAGTTCCTGCCCATACAACTAGTTGACTCAGTTGTGAACAGAGCTGTCAGACATGATGTGAAACTCCACCATCAAATAGCTAATTAAAACCAAACTGATCAGGAAAATGAACACTTGAACAAACATCAGTATGACAAGAACTACCTAAAATCACAGAAATCGTCTTTGGGAAAAAATGTTAGATGTGTACTTTTATGTTTTAGCTTGGCCCATGTCCTATCTACTAAAATGGAGGGTGTTGGGTTTACGACCTATACTGCAGCCAGCCACAAGGGGGCGATTCAGATGTTTTGGATTCACTTTTGGGGGGCTTTCATGTTGTCTATCTCTATGTCAGTGGTCCCAACCAAAGAGTACTCAGTCAAGTATATTTTACCAAATGGGAATGATTAAAACTGGGATGCAGTGATCCACAACTTAAAATGAAACATGGGTCGGGGCATAAAGTAGGGGGCTAGTGGCCCCTTTCCCACTTCCTACCCCCTACATCCGGGGCCCTTGCTCGGACTGCACCCATCTTTAAACGTAGCCTTCATGTTGTTCTCAATTTTTTGTGACTGCATCATACACTATTGCATTGATAAAATCTGTCAATGGACGTATAAGCACCTCTCAAATATATTGTAAACTGCTTCTGTGGTAGTTTCTGCTACAGTAAGTGTCTCTGGGACCACACTTTGCCATAATGACACACAAGCACATAAACTCAAAAGGTGAAAACAATACTAGCAATAGCACATGCTGTTGCAGCTGTTATTGAGTAATGAATGGAATCTTGTTTTGAAATCATTACAGAAGTGCTAACGTAAGCTCATTATTTCACATGGCTGTCTACTGTGAAGCTGGACGACACTTTTATAGTATGTCATCAACATCAGCGGTTCTTCCGTCAAGGCTGCCACTGTCATTGTTGCCAGCCTCTCTGCCCCCTCACAACAGAGAGATGGCCCCCTTTGCTCTGAAAAGCCATCGAGTGAGGTTGCCCTTCACATTCACATTCCATGAATGAACAAGCCTGAGAACAGCCGTCCACCTACCTAGAGGGGAAATGAATTGAAAATCACATGCAGTTCTGGGATCAGCCTGAGGGCCGTTTAAATTTCATTGAAATGCTGTGAAAGCAGAGAGAGAAGAGTTTGAATTGTTTTTTTTCCCCTCGCTCTCTCACTTCTATTACACCCCGTACCCCAATCCCCCAACCCACCCACACCACCACCACTCCCCATGGTTCCTACAGTTAAATTTAGCTGTCCTAATTCCTATTGTCACCTCTCCATTCTCTGCCAATTGCACTTGCTTTGTCTTTTTACCCTCTCAGCATGTCTCTTTCTTTATTCATCTCACTTTGGCATTGGCAATACAGAACAAAAAGACTCCGGCACACTGTCTTCTTTACATGCCATCAGAGGCATTTAATTAATAACAACATTTTGGTGCACAGACCTTTATCAGGTTATTTTACAAGACAAAAGATAATTATAAGGTTGGTTAATCCACATGAACCAATCAAATCACATACAGACAGACATTACTCATTGAATTGCACCACAGGCCTACAATATGAACATGAAACTATATATAATCTTGTATACAGAAGAAATATTTAATATGTAGCTACAATAAAAAGCTACCAAACTAAAATAAATATCTAAAATATGTGATTCAAATTTGCTTGGAAATGAACAAAAATGTCTTCTAGAGCCTGCCCCTTGACAAGAAAAAGAGGGATGGAAATAAAGAAAAAATAAGATTTACTATACTATACTATATTATACTATTATACTATATATATTTAGGAGAAGTACAAAATAGACAGTATGTCCAAAGAAATCCGAGAGAACATTTCTTAACATTTCATCAAGAAGTAGTTTGTCATTCAAAGCCTTGGGAGACGAGGCCACGCATCTTTAACAGTACATCAAGATCACCACCAGATGACTTTTTTAATACCACAAAAAATGCAACGTAGAAATGTCATGTTTTTAATCATTAAAATGTCCAGTTATATCCTCTGTCATTCTTATGTGTAGCACTCTTTTCTTCACTTATGTATTTCTTTTGCTTTTTGTTATTTTACCACATACATATGCTAATCCACATGGACAATGTTGCATGTATACATTTGTGGAGGCACAGGTAATCACACTCTGTGTTGCTAGCCTCAAGTGGTTGGCAGTATAAGTAACTCCTGTCAGTGATAATGGGTACAATGATAAATAAAAATTTGACAGCTGCCGTTAAAAGTATTCGGCTAGCAACACTAAAATAATATAGCTGTGTATTAATAAGAGTAGTTAATTTATTTGATATGCTGTAATTGTAAAGTAATTCAGTTACTTTTGAGAGATATAACTGTAAATTATTACCAAATTTCAGTAACTTACTGAATGGGTCATGTATGAGTTTAACCTGCATCGCTCCATATTAACCATATTATCTTACATATCCAGCCTTCCTAGTGTCAGTAGATCATGTGCTATATATAAATCTGCATTGGCAAATATGTATTTTATAGATCAATTGAGTTTGAAGTAATTTAAAATCTCATTGCTCATCGTACTGGAAGTGATGGTTAGGATTTTCACGCCCCCTGCTCTTCGTAACACTTGCAGTTGCTTGGGGAGTGCTAAAAGTTTTATTTTTCTGTGTATTCTTTATGGAAAATCATAAAATACTGCTGTAACTCAATAAGAAATATCCCTCTGCTTTCCCTCAATGATTTTCTGTTTTATGGTGAGCTTGAATTTCCAATAGATGTTTTACAGACTCCTAAATTGGCCTATCTTCACTACTTGCCACAGACGAAGCATGCATGAGTAGTCTGCATACAGGCATTAAGTGTGTTTCGATCTAAAAGCCCATCAGCGTGACTCTCCCCAGTGTGCAAATATGCATAGAAGCTCGCATACACACACACACGCACACACGCACACACGCACACACACACACACACACGCACGGACACCCAGCCTAATAAATATTGCCTCCCTATTTTGTGTCATTCCAATCCCAGGAGAGAGGTCCATATTGACAGGCAGCACAGCTTTGCTTGATCAATAGTTTCTTTCTCTACCTCTCTCCTTCTGTCTCAACCTCCCGCTCCCCACACGTCTCGCACATATTTCAGCTCTCTGTTCTGCCTCTGATCTTCCAGCTGAATTACTTCTCATCTCGAGCATGTAGCCAGAAAACACTAACGCTCTGATCAATCTCATTTGGTTTCATTTTCGATCACTTACCCGGTGTCCCGCACGTTGGGAACTTGCAGTAAGGCGGGCGAGGAAGGGGTTCTTCTGCATTTGATTGTATATCAGAAATTTTCAATGGCAAGGTGCACTGTGCCTCACCCCTGATTTGCACAGCCAGCCACCGTCAGCAGCGGTATAATGTGCTGCTGGGAAAAGGCCAAAGGGTCACATGAAAACATTTAAGTCCAGCTAGATTGAATACAGCTACGGTGCTCTGTTGCTTGCACTCTTATGAATAGTGTATAAAACCTGAAACACTTTAGTTACCTACACTTCCATGCAGGCACACACACACACACACATACTGGGGGATTAGATGGCCCTCCTAGCTTCATAAATATTCAAAAACAACGTGTTTATCTTATCTGATGATTCACAATGCCAGCAGTATTGAAATGCCTTGATTCGGTGGATAATAGCATAATAGCAGCTGAATTGACTCATTTTTTTTATAGTCATCCATAATGATAATATAATTGCTGCCTCTACAGCTGCAAATGAAAACCCAAAAAATAATTTCAAAAAGTATCTCATTAAAGATCAGGATATCGGTAAAGTTAATCTGCTTTAAAATCCCTTAACTACAAAATGTTCCTCTAGTGTAGAGCTACAAAACTTAAATAATATATTATTTTACATATTTTTTTTTTTTTTTTTAAATGTCCAAGTTCTCTGATTTCAGCCTCTCAAATGTGAATATCTTCTGGCTTCTTTACCCGTCTATGAAAATAAATATGCAAATATCTTTGGGTCATGGACAAAAGACATTTGAGGACATCATCTTGGGCTTTGGGAAACAGTGATTTTTTCCCTTTTATGACATTTTATGGACCAAACAATTCATTGATTAATCAACATATCCTCATGCCTAAACGACAGAATGGGTCTATTGTCAGTTACTCCCAAAACAACATATATTACTGGTGGAGTGTATCAGCACCGACAGGCTAACCCAACCTTAACAACGTCACGTGAGGCACATGACATAACTGACGTGACATTACATTACGTCGCAGTTTGGTTAGGTGTAGGCACAAAAACTACTTGGTTAGGTTTAGACAATAAAAGTACTTGGTTATGATGAGAAAAAGATAGTGCTTGAGATTGCAATAATGTATATCATGAGCTGAAATGATGTCACTCACGTAATAGAAGTGATGTGAGTTACTCAAAACTTGAAATAACTCAAATGCAGGCTCTCTTGCTCCTTATACTTCAACAATAAATGGACATATCACTCAGAATAAGCTGCTTGCCGTTGCAGCCAACACACTTTTCTGGTTTGGGGCTGGATTAATCAAGAGAATAATCAAAAGATTAATCAATAATAAGAGTAGTCATTAGTTGCAGCCTTGCTCTTGTGGTTGTTTGTTTCTTCAGTCAAAAAAGGTTAGAATTGTATTTGCCAAGTGCTGTTCTCTGTGAATCCTCAGAGATTTATTGGCTCTCCATCAACAGAGAGTGTAGTATTGATCAGTACAATAAATACATAATGAAACAAGAATACATTTGTCCAAGTGGCCAATATGTTACTTTTAATTAAAGGCCAGAAGTGGCAAAACCATTTTGTGGCTTGATTTTTGGATGTAGTACATGAAGAAAGAAGGGATGAGACTGGGCGGTAGAGAAACAAGGATGTAGAATGAGACACGTAGGCCTGCAGGTCCCCCCTGAGGGCCCAGCCACATCTTTAAATACATGACAGCAGTGCACAGCAGAGGGGAGTCTTTCATTTTGAAGCAAGAAGTCTGGTCATTTTGGGAGCTAAAACAGCAGGATTGCCATCTCCTCCCATTCATTTTTTTTTTTACCTTTTGAAGTCGCAGCGCATTGGGAATTGTCTGGATCGGTTTAAATTCGTTAGTTGTGTGATTTGCATGTTAGGCTGCATTTGAATTAGCTTAGAATCAAGATCCGCAGGCAGGACGGTCTTTATGACTCTGCATGCGTGTGTTTTTTGGAGATAATTCCTGATTTGTATTGCAGTGGATGGAAGAACTATATGCAAAAGGTAAAAGGGGAAAGGATTAAACAGGAGGAAAAAAAACAGAAGAAAAGTGACTATGTATAGTTTCAGTATCTCACACCCCACCCACGCTCATCATTGGTGGCATTTGGGGCTGTCAAGGACCAAAAAAGGAAAGGGGGGAAAAAAAACCTAACTTTTGATGCCTGGCCTAGCTGCAGTGATAAAATATTGAAGCAGTTTTCAGCTCACAGTGCAGTCACCACTCTTCAGATATTCTGCTTCAAGATAAAAGGCTGACCCCCCCTACCGCTGCTATACTTCACCTCACCCCTTCTCATCAATTACTCTCCAGTTGTCTTACTTGTTCTCTCCGTCTCTGGCTCACCTTGTCGTGTAGTTATTCTTGTCCTAGCGCACATATTTCCCCGAGTGAGAGTATGTGTGATTGTATGAATCACATTATAACAAGCAGTGGCAGAACTGTTGCTGATCAAAAGGTTGGTTTGTCTCATGTGAACCGGTTTGTAAGCACGTCTATGAAATGATTCTTACTGATCGCTGAAGTGCATCTTGGTTGATCTGATCACACATGTGGTTAACGCTTAGTAAATGTGTGGTTCCACCCCAAACACTTAACTGACACACTAAGCTACTTTCAGAGCTCGGGAACGTGAACAGTAATTAAAAAGCGTCTCTGACCACACACAAGGGTCGCCCAGTCAACTGTAGTTAAAACGTGACAAGCCTTGCACAAACAGTTTGATATCGTTATCCCGCTTACCCCAAGCGATTTGGTGTTTTAATGAAGGGTTTTGGATCTAAAGTCACTCTCAGACATGCTCTTCTCTCTGTATGTGATGGCAATTAAACATGAGGGCATCTCTTTGGGTAATAACAAGGCGCAGTGTCCTGGAAACTACGACTGTTGAGCTGCAGCAGCAGTTTCCCCCCAGATGGAGCCTAATGTGAGCTGAGAAGCTAGATCCAATCACAAGTGGGCACTCGAGAGACATTGGTGACACACTAAGCCAGGTGTGAACTGTAATCCACCTCAACGAATGTGGACGCGCTCTCAGTGCAAATATAAACTGTTTGTTTTAACTTAAAAAAAAGGTTGAGGTAATTTTGCAACAACTCTTCAGTCAGACTGACGAACATTACATACTAATTTGATTTCCTTTTAAACTTTCTTAGTTTAAAGAATACCATAAACTCATCATATGAGTGTGAGGACTGTGTTGCGTGTGCTTCATTCAGTCTGTGAGCAAGGCTGTGGGTCCTCCCTGCAAAACCATGTGTATGTATGCGAAAGAGTCGACATGTTCCAACACTGGAACGAGCACTCTCAATTCCCCTCATAGCCATTCATGTCTATGCCTCTCTTTCCGTCTATCTGGCTCTCAATCTCTCTCTCCACCTTCCTCCTCCCATATGGCAGTGATTCATCACAGCAGTGAAACTGTGAACACAGGGAGACAAGCCAGAGTGTAGCGTATGGTAACTACAGCTGACAAAAAAGCAGACAAAAGGGGAGGTAGAGGATGATAGAGCTGTTTTATTGTCCAATTTTTTAGTAAGTTCATGTGACTTGTCAAGTCAGATGGCACGGATGGGTTGATCCCAGGCTTGTGTTATACTTGTTTCGAGTCAATTTTATTTATATAGCACACAATCCTAACGTACTAACACTATCTTATCGTGCACTTTTTATATAAAGCAGGTCTAGACCGTACTCTTTATAATATGATTTAGAGACCCAGTAGTTCAGTGGTTAGAGGTTAAGGCAGACCTCACTGGATTTTCTTAAGGCAGGTGTTCTCAGAGTCGGTGACTGTGGGCCTCCCCTCAAAAGGAGGCCACCACCCCTTAGTTTACTTGCTTAGATTCGCTCATGGTCTACATGTCTACGCCACTATCCCCCTCACCCCATATCAGATATTTGGAGGCATTGACTGTGACATCTTAACGTGTGGTTACTGTCAGAAACAGCGTGACAAAAATGAATAATGCCGACTTTGATGATCAAGCCGAAGGATTTCTTGTAATTTGCTACAGCTATTGTTTTGTTTTTGTTTTCAGAGGGGAAAAAAAAATTAAAATCAAAAATCCCTCTCATAGCACAGCCACAGTCTCCTGATGAGAGCGGAAAGTGTTTACACTTAGGAAATGGGTAATTATTACAATTTGCAATATGTGCAATATTTACATAAAAAAGAAACATGAGTTACGTGCTTTATGAAAATAATGAAATGATGTATTAAATATGCAAATAGTAATGGGGAGTCACATTTCTTTTAAGGTTTTAATTACCTGATTGGACCTGAGAGAAAGCAGACTGGCGGGGAGAGGAGTGGAGGAGGGATGATGAAAGAGTGAGAGAAGAGGTAGAAGAGATCCATACTGTAGGTGGAGATCGTTTCCTCGCCTCCCGTTGGTCTCCGGGGAATGAACACATACACACACATCACCATGTTCAGAGTGGTTCTCGATAACAAGCAGATAAAGCCCTTTAAAGCCCTCTCGAACATTTTTCTGATGCATTCGGCCCGATTCTCCTCTCACTTTTCCCATCTTCCATTTCTCCACAGCTCCTTCCCTTATCCTTCCTTTAACCTTACTCCTTCCTTCTTGCTATCTCTC
>JAJHUR010093574.1:0-14435 GCA_027495735.1 Lutjanus campechanus | reverse complement strand
CGAGCCAAGACTTTCTTTGGTGAGTTTTATTTCGTCTCTATTGAATTTAGATGATGATGATGATGATGATGATGATGATGATGATGTTAAAATTGGCATTTTGTGCAGGGAGTTTGGTTAGTTTGGAGGGAGCAGCAGCACAGCTGTTTCTGGTTAGACAAAACATACCTTACTCTTTAACAAAGGTCTCTCAATGTTGTCAGACACTTAAAGTAAGAATCTGAGCCTGTTAATGGCAAAAACAAGGACTGCATGGTAGATTAGTTTTGCTTCCACTGGCTACAGCGCTCTCCCTCAATTGTGGTTCAATTTCAAAAACAGGGTCCAGTTTGAAAAATACATTAGTTACCCTTGAAATAGCTATTACTCTCGTCCTAAATATCCCAAAATGATTATTCTTTCCAGTGATGATATAGATCTAATCTGACATTAGCATGGCAAATGAGACCCTGCCAAGGCTGTGTTAGGGCCAAATAAAATGCCCACGTACAGACAGGAGTAAACATGCAGGTTAGGGCTATCTTTGCCCCAAGGAGAGAGTCTACTAATATACGGCCCACATCTCCCATCTTGGCCCCACGTGGCCTTCTATTGCCATTTTCACACAGAAACGGTGACCTGGCAGTGCATTAAGGCAGGTCTGCAGCTACACTCCAGATCCAGTTGGACACGCTAAGCCCTCTACAGCTCACCAGAGACCTCTAAATTGCTGCTTTTCACGAGCAGAAAAGCACCTCACATGTTTGAGGAGGATTTGAGAGGAGATTTTTTTTTTCTTTGTTTGCCGTTGCGTTTCTTTCCTCTGTCTCAGAGGTAACTACACACAGAGAAATGATTTGTACATCTGATATCTTTGCTCGTGTGAGCTGATACTCTCTTTGCTGTTGAAAGCAAAACCCCTCTCACGTATACTCACGTGTATTCGCCGCACCAGTGTTACTTCATGTTTTTATCCTACTCAGGAAAATATACACTCTGAAAGGTATGAAACTGACTAACCTTGGCAAAGATACTTGAGAGGCTTAAGGTTAATTCTAAACTGCTGTAATCCATGATTTGGTTGGTTTGAGAGCAGAGATAGCAATGGTTCAGCATGTACCTGTCAGTACTAAATGATTGCTTATTTCCTGCCAGAGGAGGGCGGGGAGGGGAGGTGGAGTAATAGCAAGCAGCTGCCTCAGCTGGACTTTACCTTTTCTTTCTGTCGGCCTGCTGTTCTCACAAACTGGCCTGCATGCCAAAACACCTACTTCTGCTCAAGTTCTGCACTGCCCGTTCAAGATGCAAGCTGCTGTGGGCGGCTTGTAATCAGGGCGGAGTACAAGAAAAGCTCCCTTCACCTTTATGAGCGGTGCTGGGAATATAAATATTGTAAAACCTTATCAAAAAGAATAGACCAACATTTTGATTAGTAACTGTTATTTATTGCATATTCTACATGTCATCAGAGGCTACTGGTTACTCCCCAGCACTGATGATGAGTGATAACTTCCTGTGAGTCAGTGTTGTAAGTATACATTACAAGCAAATGAAAAGCATCACTGTTTGTCCAGTGAGTTCACTCAACACCTCCTGCTTTTGACAAACCTTTTTATTCTTCCTACTGCGGCTTTCTTTTGTGATTAGCTAAATGCTCCATCGATCCGCAAAGTTGAGGCCCCCGGAGCGAGGGAGCCATATTCATCACACGGCGAGAGGAGCATGCAGGATGTTGCACCGGCTGTCCCTCTTTCATTGGAAAACGATAAACATAAATCTGTGGAATGCGTCCGTGTGATATAAGTCCACGGCGGACCACGGAGGAGTGGGTGGGGGGTGGGGGCTGATCCGGTCCGCTCTCCTCAGGCAGTAGAATTAGAGAGCCGGAGCTCTGTGGGGTTTGCTGACATTTGAGGAAAAAAAGCCCACCTTCAGCAAAGCGAGACTTGCAAATCAGTGTCACAAGTGCAGGAATTGGTGCTCTAAAACGGGAGCGAGGATGCGAGGGCTTTTGAGGAGCCCCCTCAGCAATGCAGAGGGACTCTGGATAGGGCGAGGCTTCTCCCTGTGAATCACAGCTAATTAACAAAGTAATTAAGATCAGAATCTCTGCTCGGAGAAGGACTCTAAATTGTCTATACATTCAAATAGGCCATCAAAAGGAAATCCCTTCCATTCATGAAAGGGGTAAAATTAAAGCGTTCAGACCCTTTCCTCTCTATTATCCCCGCCGTGTGTCACACAAGGGACATCTGTTGAAAAGAGCAAGCCAATGTTACGGTGAGTTAAAGCCTTCTCTGCTCCATCAGAAGCACTGTTCATAATGCATTCGCTATACATATTTCAGCTTGAGTGAATTTATTTCAATAAATAATGTCACTCCAAGGACACACTTCGATCTTTGCGCGGCAGCCGTGCTGACTGTAAGCCACACCATATTGTTATCTCATTCCTCTTGTGGCAAATGATAGATTAACAAACAGTTTATAAACAGGGCGCCGAGCTTGTCCACAGTTTTATCATCACTGCACACTGCCAAAATAACCCCTCTGTATGATGGATGTATTTTCCAGTGATATTCTGCTGCTACAAGCTGCAGGGATATCTATGGGTACGGCCATAATGGCAGGGCTTACAGGGAATTTCATATAGTGGGCGCACAGTGGATGCGATTTATGGTCGGGATTAAGTCCAGTGGGCTTTTTCTGGTAGGCAGTATTTAGGTGCTGCTGTCATCTACTGTGTTGACTTTTTTTTAATGCTGCGTCTTTTCCCTGAACTGTGTCTTGAATAGAGAGTGTCATAGAGAAGTGCTGCAGCGCTCTCACATGTCATGTAAACAGCGTCTCAGTCAGTGGTTGATTTCCACAAAGTCGACACCGCAGTACACAGAAATGAAGCCACTGATTAAAAAAAAGAGGCCTGTTCAGTTACAACAGTACAGCACAGTTAGCATATCTTTTTAGCCAGCAGTTTGGCCAGATGGATGATAACCATGAAATGTGTCACAGACTTTCACGGTCCCTAGGGGCCAGTATTTCAAAACTTTTAATCTAGATCAGAATGATCAGGATAGAATTAAATCTCAAATTTGGGTCTTTCAGAATCAGGGTGTGTGATCCTGATCCTGCAAAACTAGGATACAGATTTGGTAATCCAATCCTACCCAGAATCCAAATGTTATTTTGAGTATTTCAAAACTCCAAGGTGGAAATTAGGATAGTTTTGATACAAAAAATCAGGATTATCCTGATCCCACTGGAAATGTGGACTCGGCATGGATTCGAGGTGGATGTAGGGACATGTGGAGCTCATGCTTAATCGTGCTTTTATTCATTTCTTGCATATTAAAGTTAACACAGATCATGCCAAAACAGCATCCATTCTGAAATAAACAATTAATCAATAAATCAATATTTTCAATTGGAAAACAGACAAACAAAAAAAAAGTAAAAATGGGTGGGTCCAAATTTCACATTTTGTCTTCTTAAAGTGCCATGTGCACATAATTTTCACCTGCATCATGCTTCATAATATCGATAAAGGATGCAGGGTTCCTCACTGATGACCCTGAACCGTCGCTGAAAGCTCTATAGCCAGATGGACCAGTGGGACAGTCAGTGAGAGACGCTCTAGTGAACCATCATTTCACTGAGGGTCTTTTGATCAATAAAAACAGACATGCGAGACATCTAATTAATAATAATAATGATGCACCTCCCAACATTTTTACATGTCTGTGTCAATGACATGTTACTTTGACCAACAGATGGAGGAAATCTGGATTCTGTAATCCTGGTTTGTGGTATCGAGATCAGAACAATCCTATTCAAAACTCCTTTGAAATACCAGGTCAAAAACTACCAGATCAGTTTCATCTGGGATGGCAGAAAAAGGGATTACTAAATGTGAATAATTCTGATATAGATTAAAGTTTTGAAATACTGGCCCCAGAGGATGAATCCTTATGATCACTTCACCTCTCCTCTACCTTGACCTGCTACCAGCAGGTCAAAGATTTCACTCATTACATGCCATGTGATATAGCACCATTGCGAGTTTTCCCAGAAGCTTTATAAGCCTAATATTATATTTCATAAAAAGATAATTTACTCAGACTTTTGATTGTTTAGAGGGAACAGTCTTTATTTTATGTGGAGCACCTCCACTATAAAATGGCGTGTTCTGGATAGAGCTGCAACAATTAATCGATTATTAAATGAATCTATCAGTTTGAGTAATCTTTTTTTAAGGAAAAAAAGTCAAAATTCTCTTAAGCTTCCTAAATGTGAATATTTCCTTTACTCCTTTATGACAGTAAACTGAATATCTTTTAGTTGAATTGATCAACATTTTTCACAATTTTCTGACATTTTATAGGATAACAACTATCAATCAATTAATCGAGAAAATGATCCGCTGATTAATCGACTATGAAAATAATGGGTTAGTTGCAGCCTGCGTTCTGTTGTAACCTGGGTGCTGTAAATATGCGTACATAAACAATATCAGTAATCAGATTCCTTGCCTACCCCTTATTTAAAACCATGGCTATGTGATGTTCACACTCAAAATGTTACTTGAAACACATTTATTTAATTTCACAGAGGCTATTGTGTATGAGCTTCAGTTTTAGTCAGACTATGGATGGAGTTACTTTCAATGCATGATGCATCACTATTTGTAATTTCCTCTCATCTCATGCAGCCACTCTGCTGTCACGGCTTTATTTTCTCTGTCTGAGGCTTTTATCATGTATATGCGTACTTAAAAAAGCCACTCAGAAACCGGGTTAACAGAAAAATCAGCTTTCTATTGGACAAATCTTACCGGAAAATCAGGCTACTCTGTCCAGATCACAGAAACCTGTTTTCTCGTTTACATGAAACTTAAGAAATCCGCTTCCTGGAGAAAGCACTGTTACCGGGTTACTTAAGGGCATGTTGGACCTCAAACTTTATCTATCTTACAGTTTGTGGTTTCCTTTACAATGAGCTTAGCATCACACGGCAGCTTGTGTATCTGTAAACTCTTGAGTCGTTTTGGTGCTGCTCTTGGGTTCATGTCTTTGTATATCTGACTCTTTTTGCCCTGCTCGGTCACAGGACAGCGCAGGAACAGTCCTCTTACAGTGCGACTTATTGGTTGATAAGTGTTCTCTGCTCAGGGTACAAAGCAAACTCCTGTTTCCTGAGCTGTCTTGTGCAATTTGTGCTGAGCTCAGTGTAGCGCCAGAACATTTCCACTTGTGTTTCACCTCAGTCTGTGTACTCTGCCGACAGACACACCGGGTCGAGGCAGGGATGGGGAAATTCAAGCGGAGGCTATGTTGAGTTAGAGGCCACCACCTTTTTTTTCCCAGTGCTTTTCTTGTATCACATTTGAACTTTGGGTATTCACACATCACCTCTCTGAACGCTGATGTAGGCAGAGATCAGCCACAAAGTGTTACTTACAAGAGAAGTGAAACTAGTTCTTTTCAGGTTCTTAAAAAGTCTTGATGTGAAGTGGCTAAATTTAGCATTTCTAAAAACTTTGTATTCCTATAAAAGTCAACAGGCTGCCTTTCAGGTTACAGTAGAAACTCGTCACATAACCCAAATCACTTCCTCCTCTCTTTCCTCTCAGGCAGGAAGGGGTTACTCTCCATGTTTCCTGTCCAATTCCCAGAGGGCCGGCTTCGTTCTGATTGCTTTCTTGATGTTAAACATTCCCAGGCTCCCATAACCTTCTAGCTTGCCTCCGCCGTCCAAGAGCCGTCCCAGGTGAACGAGTGGGCGAACCTCCTGTTTTTTAAGGATAAAAATCTCTCACAGGGGGTGGGAGATACGGGGACTGGAGGGGCAGGGAGCCGTGCGATGGGAAAGCATTCTTTCTTTGCATTCCGTTGAGTTGGTGTAAGGCTGTGGGAAAGCATGTTTTTTCCCAACCGTGGTTTGTTTGAGCAACGTTTCTTGTGAAAGAAGGCTGAAGAGGTTTGAGGTTTGAAGAAGGGCACGTAAAGTGTGATGGAATAAATAAATATGAGTCAGTCAACTTAAGGAGCAACCATCGTGGACTCATATTCTCTGGAAATCGAGGTCAACACGTGCTTCCCTTTCAAACGTCATCCCTTCGCTTGTTCTTCACGACTCCTTCCCACTCACTTCCTCCCCTCCCGAGACACCTGATCGACGGCTGAGTTATGTTATCTCGTCTGAGTCAGCCGAGCCTTCGCATCAGTCATAAAACAAACGGCATCCAGATTGAACCAACATGCCTGCGCAGGAGGCTGCGGCGTGGATGTGACCCAGGAGCAGAGCTGGGCCAAGCCGGACTATATTTAGCCCAGCGATGCTCAGGCTAATTGCCCTCCCAGGCCTAATCATTTCCAGGCTCTGCAGCTCACAAACGACTGGAGGGGAGGCCAAACACCCACTAACCTCATGTTAAAGAGATGTCAGCATCAATGGGGCTGTCAGAGCGCTCCGCAGACAAGACAAATTAGCACAATATCCTTCCCCCTCGTATGCTATTAGATGCTACATAAGCGGATTGGATTGGGGAGTCCAGTGTTGCTGTCTGCTGTAGTGTATTAATTGAATATGTTTGCCTGCTACTGTATCAGTAATGTGAAGTCTTGGCAGCATCCTCTGCAGGCGACATTGGGAGGTTGTCTTCAGTTCATCCCTGCTTTTGATGCCTGCCTGAGCAATCCCCTGTGAATGTTAAATCCCTCCTACAGCCAGCTTAGCTCCTCTATGTGGGCCTAACCTGGGCTGAGAAGAGAAATGCAGCAGTGCCTCCGCCCTGCTAAACCCGCCTTCACTGTAACGTGGCGTTGGTGGAAAAGTTTACTTTGTGCTGTTTTGTTTTCACCACCCACCCCCCATGCATGAGTTCCTGTCCATGTCAAATTACGCCGCTTCCTGTGTGGTTCCTGTCCCCAGGACTCATCCAGGTTAAACAGCGGGCACATGATGGCCCGGGTCAAGAGGGTGAGGGCTGGTGGGATGAACAAGTTGGTTCGCCACTCTGCCTGATAATCAGACCCAAGCTTCCTTCCTGTTCCAGTTATCAAAGGCATGCTGGGAAACCTGATGTTTTTCCAAGGCTTTTTCCATTATGCACACCTGGCCAGAGACCAGGTGGATTGCCACCTTGATGAAAATGAACATATCAAACATTTTAATAGGCTATTACTGCAAAGAGGCACATTTGGAGCATACAGGCAGGTGACAAATTAAAGGAAAAAGCTGATCGAAGTGGATGGCAGTGCCCCCCCATCCCCAGCCCACACACACAGGCTTATTAAAGGCTTTGATGAGCTTAGAAATTATGTAAATCTTGTGCTATGGCCTTCAGTCAGAAGATCTCAACCCATTTGAAGGAAATAAGGGAATATTCTTTTGGAAAAAAACTGTTCCATTCCTCTAGAGACGTCACTAGACTCATAGAGCCTCGAGCTGTTGTGATTTACTATCATTGTTCTATGGCCTGACTCAGGTTAGAAAAATTTGGCCAATGGGACCCTGCTGGGAAGTAGCTGAGTCCCGTCTCGGAGCTAATAAATTACGTGATATTGGATCGGGGCATAGACTTGCCAATACCTGATCCAGCATTTTAGCAGGCATTACTAATATTGGTATCAATATCGGACCGACCCCAGTAGAGCTCCACCTCAGTGTAAAATTTGGTTCACACATCCTCCTGACACCTACAGGCAAGTTAGTTAGGAATGTTGTTGTCCACAAGATGGGATAAGTGTCTTTGGCTTGATCTTTCACAATGACACAATGATGCACACACAGTTTTGCAGCCCTAATAGATGTGCACACCCTCAAAACAAGTGAGATTCATTCAGTATGAGTGGTTCACCACAGTTCCGTTCACTTGCTGTCATATCAGTTCTTCAGAGTCACGTGTGCAGGCATTTTATTAGGTCTTTTCTTCCAGATGATTTGGTTCAGAGGTCGTGCTGCTGCCGTCCCCACATGTATGATCTGTCCTTAAAGCCAGTCAGTGTTGCTGTCTTTAGCATTTCTCATTCCTGACAGATTGAGGGCTTCATCTTCTCTACATGAATACTGTCTCTGATAATGACTGTGCTGAGTGCAGCATTGAGTCCTTCAAATTTGGAAACAATGTAGATCATAGTCACAGAGATTTAGTGGCGATTATGACAGCCTTGTTAGGATTATCTGGATATGTGTGATTTTTGACTATTTTGTTTTGTTCTGTGTTCTTCAGGCTACATGGACTGCAAAAAAAAAACCTTGTATTGACTAATGTGCATAGAGAATATTTACTGTCAGTTCCAAAGAATAACTGGACATCAGTGCTATTTGTTATTCACATGCTCTAATCCACAAGAAGTAAACTGATCAATTAGAAATATGATATTTTTGAGATGCTGAGAACTCAGACTAGAGCTACAGCTATTACTGTAGCCTTACTGGTATGAGGACAACACACACTATCATTTTTCAACAGTTGTGTCATTGAATAGACCCTAATTGGACCAGACATTGATCGTGAAAGTTGAAATCCATGCTTGCCTCCTCAAAAACCTCACCGTCTTGTAGTTCGTAGGCTGTAGAGTCAAAAGGTGAACTGAGAGCCAGAGGCAGAGAGGGAGTGAGAGAAAGAATAAGTGAACTGTGTTTGTCAGCTTTTTAAACCCTGAAATTGATTCTTCTTCTGCGCTCTTTATTCTAATGACAAGCCTAATCCCCCTCTCCTGTTTCCCTCTGTTATAAATAGAGCCTCTTATTTCCCCGCTCCGCTGTGCGCTGCTGCTGAAAATTAGCACTCATGATGAGTCTGCGCTCTCAGCAATCAATTTGCCACACTAAGTCCCTCCAAAAAGGTTACCTGTGGCAACTGAGCCCCGGTCACGTAAACTCGCCTCTCCTGCCAATTTTTATTCAGCTAGTTAAATAAATGGCTGCGTCTGGAGAGTCAGCTGAATGAAATGTCAAAATATTGATGTTGAATAGTTACGTGATTTCAGGGCATTTGATCATAAGGAGAGGAGGGCGGGCGGTGGAGGTGTTTCACAGGAAGAAGGGGGCGTGTCTGCCCCAGGGCTACTTTAATGATATTAGTAGAGATCTGCTTATTTATGAGGCTGTAAGTTATTCATGATCAGCACTGGCTATCCATCACAGCTACGTTGGTTTACTGCAACAGTCACAGAGCTGAGCAGCACTGCTACCACTGGATCTGATAATTTAATACTTTCTTCATCCACTGGTTTAATATCTAGTCATTCAGCTCATAATTTAGAAGGGCTGTGGTGAAAAAGGAATGTTTTTTTTAAGTCTTTCTTCACTTACCTTGTCCTCTGAGGTGTGGAGGAATGCTGCCTGCTGTTCTTGGTGAAGCAGCAGTTCCTCTGATTTCACCTCCCACCTGCCTCCTCCTCTTGCTCCCTCTTACCGGTTCAGTATGCTTGAAAGTTCGTAGTATCTAGGTCGCAAAATGTGTCTGACCACGTCAAAAGGCAAAAGTGTATTCTGCTATTCTAGATGTCCAAAGTTAAAGGTGGTGCAAAAAGCTTGCCATCGTGTTATAGCTTCTCCCAGGCTGCAACTCACTGCTTCACCAGTGGGTCTCCAAGAGCTTTTATGTCTTACATATAGTATATCTCTGTATTAAGGCTGGCTTTCTTCAATTTTCAAATCGCAGGAGATGCAATATTTGTGGCAAAATGTGTGGCAAAAACTTTTAAATTAATGCATGTTGTGAGGCAGAGATGTCCTGTCTTTCACATCAGATTCTACAGATTTAAAAACCATCTTCATTTGGTAGAGATTCCTGCTAAAGAATCACACCACAATCATTTTGGTTTTTCAATGAAAATAAGAATAATATTGTAAATATTATTATTAGGTCAGACCCTTAAAGAAATCGGAATCGGCCAAGAAAATTGGAATCGGTGCATCTCTAAATTGTATGAATGATGATGAAAAATGCATCAGTATGGTTAATTACTTGCTTGTCAGATGCTCAAACAGCATCTGAACCCCAACCCACCCCACACCCGTCCGATGTCAAAATTAGGTGGCCTGTGTCAGATAATCTCTATAACGCTTTGAAACCGACAATCACACATTCACACCATAAAAAATAAGCCAAATGTGTTGAGGTGATAAAGTAAGCAGGGTTCTAACTCTGTCCAGCTCTTAGTTGTACACAGAAGAAATAAAACTGTTTGGGCCAGTCAAACATGTGCGAGTGCACATTCCTGATAGATTATTTTGTCATGCTTTAGTTTTTTTCCCTCAAAGTTGCTGAGACAGACTATAAAAATGATTAATATACCATGATAAACTTTCAGAGTTGTAAAATCCTGTCTCATGGTATTATAAACAAATTTACAGTGTTTTGGTATCAAACTCATGGTTCTACCACTCAAACCTGAACCTTTTTTCTGGTCTCATAAACACCTGAAGCAACACGACCCCACTAACGCAGCCCCTTGCAGTTATTTTTTCCCCTCAAACACTGTGCTACTTTTGGTCCAGTTTAATAAGACATACTGCCGTGACATACCTGTGAAGAGACCTCGCTTGTTTTTATCAGCAAGGACTGGCAGTGACCTCAAGGACTACCACAACAGGATGAGGACAGAAAGTGGCATTGGACCAAATGTAAAACACGGTCCTTTTTTGTAACTTAATTTCTGAAATGTAATTTCACTGAACATTCAAGTCAGGAAAAATTACAAAATATTATTAAAGTCTGTGTAAAGGAAAAATGGAGTTCTTCTAAACAGTTAATAATTTTAGAAAATAGTTGCTGAAAACACTGTGATATATCTATGTAGTACTGAATTGTTAGGCCGTGTTCAGGATGTTTTGGACGGACCTGAAATATGGTTTGGTGACATGCCAGACCCATGGTCCCCCAACACTATATAATACCCAGAAACGTAACTTCAGTGACTCTTGTAGTCTAAATCAGCCCAGCGGTTCAATTCAGCTCACTTCACTTCCAACAACCCGACACAGAAGAAAAAAAATACCATCCTGTCACCGTCCTCTGGCTCTGGTGGCCCAAACATGTCTGGACATGTCCAATTTTTGAGACCTAATATTCCATACTTTTTTTTAAATCGTTCAAATTTGTTAATAACTGTGGTTAATAACGCATGGCAAACTCAGAACACACATTTATTGTTGCTTTACTCAACCTTCATTATAAAGGTTTCTAATCATACAGAGCTCCCTTTGCAGAAATACAAGAATGTATTTAAAACATTAATTGACTTGTATGATTAATTTCAGCTATTTTGCCTACATTTTGTTGTCACAGCTCAATCAAGCCGAGTTTTTGACCTCTTCAGCATGTGCAGAGACGATCCACGACATTAACAAACCAGAAGGAAATCACATTTGTAGGTTGTGGAAGTTGTTCAATCCCGTTTGGAAAAGTCAAAAAGACTTAATGGAAGTTATGGAATATGTGATACTACAGTTAGATCCCCAGTAAAACTGACTGAAAAGAGAGAATGCATTCTAAGATCGTACTTAATGGACAAATATCATTTTCAGATGATTATTTTTTCATCTGGCTTCAGCCATGACATTTGACAGCACAAGAGTGAATTTATTGTTGAATTTTCCTCTTCTGATGGCGACAGAACCCTGGCTTCAGTGCTATACTGTAAAATGGAATTGGAGAGGACACACACACGCACCACCTCGTTGTGTGTTTGTGTGCTCCTGGAGTCGACTGGGCAGGTCTGCGGTGTGTCTGGCAGGCTGCGGGGTCTCTGGGTTGCTCTGATAGCGCTTGTTCCTTTGAGGCCCCAACATGCTGTGGATAACGACACCAGCCTCGTCCAGAGTGTGATCTCAGGCCAGCGCGAAATGATCCAACGGATCGGCTGCCAGGACCTGGGCAGGATAAAGATACACCCGCAGTTGATTGGTTGAGCACATCATCAGACATGTAACACAGGTTTGATAGCACCAGTCCTCCCCTGCTCTGGCTTTGCGCTGGCACACAACGATGCCTGGTTGCGCCCTCAGAGAATGAGCCCACCCTTCTCGTCTCCCTTGTCTCCCCTTGATCTGCCTCGACTGGCTCCCCTCTGTTCTTTCTGTTCCTCTCCCCTCCCCGAAACCATCTTTCTTCTCCTTCTTCTTCTTCGTCTTCTCCCCTCCCAGTTCCTCGTCAGATCCACAGGGCCAGATTTTTATCGCTTTTCTGCGAGTCCTGCGAGGGGAACCTTGAGGGTCTCAGTGGGATCAATTTAAAAAGGAAGCGCTTGTCTCTCCTCCTCTCCTTGGCCCTCTTGGCTGATTGGGTCCGCTCGCCAGGAACTTGCAGGCTTTTGATCTCAACCACCCCCCTCACCGCCCCCCCAACCCACCCCTGCTCAAAGTTTTTGTCGGAGCTCGGCTCTAAAAAAAAAAAAAAAATCTGTTCCACTTTCTGAGGAATGTGGGCCCCATCCCCTTTCTCTGCACCTGTGAGAGACGGAGTAAAAGTTTAGTAAACCCACTGGGTGGTACTAACAATCTATGGCGTGATTGACTTCTCTTTGAAGATGTGAGAGCGATCCCGTCTCTTCAGGTGGAGGTACGCCGAAGAGGACTTGCGGTCCTCGGGCAGCTCGCTCGAACAACTGGTGAGAAGTTGCTGCGAGGTTGGATGCATAATTCACACAGTGTGGGGAACGGCTCGCTCTGTTACAAAGAAGAGAAAGGTACGAGGTGGTGCCTGCGAGCGTTCCCATGCTGAGCTGTGTTGAAGGTGCTCCCTCCTTTGTACGACATGAAGGAACAGTGACCCCGGAGCAAGAGGGACTACAATAACAGACCAGGGAGGGCTGTGTGCAGGGTCTTATGTTTTTGTTGGAGAACTGTTAAAAGGATAATTCTGGTTTGTTGCAACTTAAGTCCCAGTATTTTAGGCCATCATTCTGATCGTTATTGACAACATTGTACTTGGTGAAGCTTGTCATTTGTCATTAATAATCTGAGGTTGGATTGAGTTAATAGAATTGGTTAAGACTGCAACTAAAAATTTATTTCATTGTCAATCGATTGATTGATTAACCCCATCACAATCAAATTAGCTGAAAATGTACGTCCATACATACCTCCACAATTTCTCAAGTCTTTTCTGTCATGATTATTTTCATTATTAATTAATCTGTTTAATGTTTAAATTATTTTCTTGATTAATGGATAAGTCTTTTTTGGTCCATAAAATGTCAAACATGATGTCCTCAAATGTCTTGGTTTGTCCACAGGTCAAAGAAATTCAGTGTACCATCGTAGAGGAGTAAAGAAACCAGAAACTCAAACTAGTTAGACAATTAATTTAATAGGTGATTAATAATCAATTAATAGTTGGAGCTCTACAATCAGTATCATCATAGAAATTTAAATTGGTGCATTCTTAGCATGCAGTTAACTAGAGCCGGCACAATTAATTGATCAATTTAGTAGTTATCAACTATTACATTAATTTGCAATTTTAATTTTTTGATACTTGATTAATCTTTTAATACTTTAAAGTATATTTTTGGGGCTTTCTCTGGTTTTATTTGGGAGAGACAGCTGACCCGAATACAGGAAACAGGTAGAGAAAGGGGGCATATGCAAATTTCAAAAATTTTCAGAGTGCAGCTTTTCAGATGTGAATATTTTCTGGTTTCTTTAGTTCTGTCTGACAGTAAACTGACTTTCTTTGAGGTGTGGAAAAAAACACAAAGACACAACAGACATTTGAGGATGTCATCTTGGGCTTTTGGAAACAGCGATTTTGAAACATTTTGAATTGATCAACAGATAAATTGATAATAAAAATAATCATTAGTTGCAGCCCTACAGTTTGCTTAACAAGCTCCATATGGTGATGAATAAAACACCACCTGTTGAGGAAGTTGGAATAAGAAGTTGTCTGATGGCAGTGGGACATGCTTACCTGCTGTGTCGCATTAACTAAATGTTGTGTTGGTTATTTGCGGTTGATCCTGGACAAAAGAAGCTCGCAGAGCCACCTGCTGTTTTGGAAAAGAAGCCACTGGATGGACACAAGTCTGATATGGAAGAGGGCAACGGGAGCAGTGTTTCTTTAGAATGAAAATTTTTTTGTTTCTTGGCACAAAAGGGGGAATAAATTCCAACTTGCCAAATTGTTATTTTAAATATCTGTATCTGCCCAGTTGATGTTGCAAAATTCTAACCACACTTTAAACTAGAGTTTAGGGCTGCAAGTAATGATTATTTTCATCGTCAATTAATTGGTCAATTATTTTCTCGATTAATAGTTGTTGGTGTCAGAAAATGCTGAAAAGCCCAAGAAAATGTCCTCAAATTTTTGTTTTGTCCACAACCCAAAGAGATGACTGTCATGAAAGAGTTAAAAAATATTAAAAAATATTCTTATTTAATAAGCTGAAATCAGACAATTTTGACTTTTTTTTAAGTACTCAAGGGATTAGTCAATTATCAAAA
>JAJHUR010093573.1:0-22109 GCA_027495735.1 Lutjanus campechanus | reverse complement strand
AAAGCTTCCCAGCTCAAACTACATGGGGGAGGCCCGAGCTATACTATTGGACTATTGCCTCCTAAGGTACAAAGTGGTATTACAAGACAGGATGGGCTGGGTCAAGCTTGTTAGCACACTACCTTCAAAAGATATCTCTGAAACGCAATACATAGACATTCTGTTGATGATTTTAGTTTTATTGCAACTTCAAGGATGAAGCTTTATAACATGGTGACTCCTCACAAGGCTAGTTGATGGACCATCTACTCATCTGCCACAAAATTTGCTATTTTAAATGCTCCCAAGTACAGAAGAGTCATAAAGTCAGTAATGGCAGTTACACATCAATATCTATTGAAACTTTAAAGCTAACGTTAGCTACAATAAGCTACTGGTCCTACCAGACCAAATAAAGCTGTAGCTGCTAAACTTTAAAAAAAAACAAGTACTTTACCTGTTGGTTACGTGGTCGATGAGGTGCTGCTTGAACATGAAGCTCCACTTTTTGATTATGTTGAGCAAGGCGCTCTTCATGCTACGGCCATCCACCCTCATCCACCCATGGAACACATGCACCGGCTCCAGACCCTGCACCTCCTCGTAGATCTTCTCATACCTATAGTATGAAGAAGAAACATTTCAATCAAATATTTAGAACCTAAGCCCAACCCAAATGCTCAACCCAAATGGTAGCTCAATTTGACCAGTACCCACCCGTCCACCTGCTCTCTGAAGTTATCAAGAGTTGGCGGGCTCTCTGAGACGCTGTCCTCAGTGTCACCCTCCATCTCCTGACTGCTGAGAACGTGACCGTACAGAAGAAACTGACGCATGAACTCCTTCCTGTCATCCACATACAGGTAGCTGTAGGGCTCCAAAGAGTTGCGAAACTCGCAGCATGTTCCCATGACGCCTTGCACACGTTCCATGAGGAGCTGTCGCATGTCTGCCAGGTCAGCCATGTCCTCCATGTCAGCCTGAGAGGACATTTTGATAATTTGATCAGGTATTGAAAATGAAAAAGAAATAAACGTGATAGATGCCAGGCCTGCATCAAGCCCTCAGTACCTGGTAGTGGGGGAAGGGGCTGTGCTGAGCGAGGCGTGGCACAAGCGATGAGATTCTGAACACGTCATTGATGAGGCTCTCCACCAGCTCAAAGAAACTGTCTCCCGCCCCAAAGTCCAGAGGTGGAGTGAACACCATGTCAGGAACCTTCAGATCCAGCTGAGCCTCAAACAGAGGGGCCGCAGACACTTTCTGGTCTGCACACAACATTTGAAACAAAGTTAGAGTCAAACATATGGATTTGTTGTTATACTTGGATATTATGTTGCTTTGAAAATTCTGAAAAAGGTTCAAATTTAACTCTTTTCAATGTGTTCAAAACTTTGACCAAATGTGTTCCTCAAAAACATACTGCTGTCATGTGGTTGAATGAGGATAATAACGAATAAGGAGGGATGAGCTTGTCAAAATATTGTATTCTTAATTTTTCATTCAGAACTGCTGTCGCTTGCCTATAATAGAACATGTCATGAGGTCAGAAAAACATTGAAAGGAGAATCCATAGTGAGATTACAAGAGCTCACTCAGTAGAGTGCAGATCCCCTGCAAGATAACAGGTGGTGAAGCACCTACTGCAATGTCACCACAACTGCCAGACAGACCTAAGTGAAGGACATGAGGTCCCAATGGCCCTGACTTTTGACCACCAAAATTTAATCAGTTCATTCTTGAACTACAAAAGTGGCCATTTGTACCCGGTTTGGAGAAATTCCCTCAAGGTGTTCTTGAGATATCGCATAAATAAGAATGGGATGACACATACAGGCATAAGAGTCATAAAAAAGGTTTTTCAAGGTTCTTGCAAAATTCTGAATCAAGGTCCTTTATGACTGCGCACAAAAAATAGACTGATTGGTCCAGTAGTGTTTTAGTTTAGCTCTGGACAAGATGCAGGTCCACTGATGATCACACACGCACTCACACACACATGCAATCGACCGCATAATCCCCTCCCACCTATGTCTAGCAGGGATAATAAAACACAAACATGTAACTAGAAGAAGCCAAGTGAACTTAAGCTAGACGATGTAAAACTGTGATTTTGGTTAAAAACATCTTTAGGGAATGCCAGTCCATAACTGGTCAGTCCACCACTTTGGTCCAGACTGAAATACAGTGGAAACCTCTTATAGTGATGATTATTTGAAGTGATTTTTTTCTCTTATTTCTCATGCAGATTACCATCTAATTGAGATTTGGGTGTTTATGACATTAAGATAAAATAATGAAATGATCAACTATTTACTGATTTTTGTTTGGTTCAAAATACAGTACAGCTGTTTCAAATGCCTCCTCAGCAGCCTGGCTGTGCAGTAAACAGCTGACAGACAGAGCTGACACAGCACTGTGGAGATTCTCAAACACAATCATCAAATCAGCCGATGAAAACTTTGAAATTGCCCTCTCCCAGGCTCGCTGCCAATTCTTCTGGGTCTGCTCAAGGGGGCATTACGTGACTAGGTAATCATATGATCAAATCAATCCACTTGACGAGGGCAGCTTCTACCACAGGTGCTTTCCTCTTGCATATTCTGTCTCCATAGCTGACTGTTTCTGTTTAGAGTACACAAGGTTGCCTCAGGAACACTAAGTTTCGCTGTTGTATCTCGTTGGCTTGTTTTTGGCAGTTTGTCATAAGTTTCGAGGAGAGTACATTTTTCATTTCACATTTTTTGTCATGTATGAAATGACCCAAAACGAAAACTGTAAGCAGACTACTTAATTATAATAAGTGAATTATTTAAACAGTATTTGAATAGGAATGGTTCTGTTCCAAGCTTTTTGGTAAAGGTCATGATATGCACCTGAGCAAACTTAACTGCTGGTAAAGGTCATTGATGTGGCCCAATGATCTGAAACAAGCAAGTGGACATTGAGTTGAGACTGTTTTGTCAAATGCTCTTGAGAATCAACTGTCAAGCTGAATTTTTAAGTCAACATGGATGAGAAGCCCTTCAAGCACCTCAAGTAGGGCAACAGTCATTTTCATTGCCCATTAATCAGCCTAACTATTTTCTATCTATCTATATTGTCTAATATATTTTCACGATTTATCAATTAGCTATAAAATGTCAAAAAAGTTTATAAAATGCTCATAACAATTTCCTAGACTCCCAAACGACTTCTTCAAATTGCTTCTTTTGTCCAAGCAACAGTCCAAAACCCAGAGACCCTTCATTCACTGTCACAAATGACAAAGAAAAGCAGCAAATCCTCACATTTAAGAAGCTGGAACCAGCAAATATTTGACATTTTTCCTTGAAAAATGACTAAAACGATTAATCAATTACCAAATCATCGGCAACTAATTTTCTTTCGACTGATCGATTAATCGACTAATCGTTGATAGTTTGATAATCAACAGTTCCATAGCAACTGAGCAAACTCCATTTGCTGATGAAGACCACGTGGTGTGACCAAAAGCTCCAGACTAGGCAACATATAGACCTTCAGATGAGGTTATTGTGTGAAGGGATATTTACCAATTCACTTGAGCACAGAAGCCATTTCTATTTTGGTTAACATTTATTTCTATTATTACATTTTGTTGTTAGATTTGTGTGAGAAAAATTTCCAAACAAGGCAAAGCTAGGACTCTCTGCTACCAGGCGTCCAAATATGATGTAATACTGCGGCTAGAACACAAATTCCCGAAGACCATTGGGTCTATCATATTTAAAATCTCTGCATTTAATATCTCTGAATATAAATAAAACTATTGCATTAAATAATATTTCCTAAAAGATGCTCTTGTGTTTTTCAGAGAAGAAAAGTGCTGAAGGTTTGTTCCTAAACCTCTAGAGGATTGCTGCCCTGAGATATTTCCAGGTCAGTTCACCCACTACAGAAGCTTCCTAATCATAAAAGACTGTTTGAAACCCGACGAAGAAGAAGAAGAAAGAGAGGAAGTGGAAGCGAAAGAACGTGTCGAATAAGGAGGAGAGGAAGAACTGGACACAGTAGCAGCCTGGCAACAATCCACCACATCTTGAACCAAATCCCAGTCCATCTAAACTGGTTGACAAAACTCCTGCCAGCAAGCAAGTCCGGACCTATTTCATGTCCACAGCCAATACAGGAGGACACCCAATTGACATCAAACCCCCTGAGGACGTGTTGCTAAGACGCTGTCCAAGTCAGAGCTGGCTGGAGGAGGATGTTTTTGGTTTGCTGTAGAATCAGGGCAGAAATTTGGGATATTACATTCAGGGTTGGCGGCAAGTTTCTGGCTGTGAGACAACAGCAGTAACATCACTAACACTACAGAACTACTAACAGGAAGAGCAGCTGTTCCTTTTTGTCATTCAATTTGACTGTGCATCGTTAAAGGAATAATTTGAATTACTTGAAGTCGGGTTGAATGGTACTTATCTATTCAATGCATTACCTACAGTAGATGGCAGTCAGCAAGCCCCCAGTTCAGAGAAGCAGAGAGGGGAACCTGCATTAAAGCTAAGCAATGTCCTGCTGTCAACAGGGTCAGCAGAAAAATGTATTTTAGCTACTAAATCAGAGGCAACATTTCCACGCACACTAAATTTCCAATATTCTTCAAAATATGACAATATTCTGGGGATTTTTACCACAATTTACAACACAAGACCACTTACCTGTTTACATTCAGGACCAGCCAACATTTTGAAAAATGCACGCATAAAAGAAAAAACCTAATTTCTGCCTGGAAGGAGAGATACTACTGTCTACTTTTAAACATCATGAAATACTTGGACATCAGTATTTTTTTCAACATGCATAAATACTGCAAGTCTGCCACAGGAACAAAAAAAAACTTTTAAGAGCAATGTTTAAAAAATACAATTCTGCCACAAAAAAGCAAAAGTTGCTCTAGCCAGAGTACACAGCTGCATTCAAACAGGGATATTAGTGGAATATTCATTTTTTTTAGCCATGTGAACAGCCTAGTAGGAATATTGTACTTTTTGGTATTAGGGCAAAAAACTTGTGCATGTATATTTTCTGATGGGAAGCCTCCGTTACAGAAGCCAAATATCACACTCTCTGAAGCAACCAGACTCCTTTGACAATAATGAAATAGTCATTTAAACTCACAGAACGCAGAAATCGCTGGTCAATCACTGCCTCAATCTTTTAATTTGTTTGTGTTATTGTGTGACTTCAGTCTGTTTAAAGTATAGTTTGGAGTCACCAAAGTCGCACAGTAAAGCAAAATGTTCTGATTTTGCCAGCAGAGTGTGATTGCTTTAGAGAGAGTGATATTTGGCTTATATAACTGCTTTTCCCACCAGAAAAGAAAAAGGCTGTCTGATGGTTGGGGTTGGGACACGTTCACATTTGAACCAGCACAGTACTGGTACCAGTACCGGCACCCAACTGTACTTTTTTTTCTGTACTTTACTCTCTTTTCAATAACAAAAACATAATTTCAGTTGTAAAAGATAAATCGAAATTTCTCAATGTCAACATTGTTATTTACTTCAAATATTGTGTTATTTACTTAGAGCATTTTACACACCACACAAAAGAAAAATCCGCCCCTCTCTGTCTAACCTGTCTCTACAACCTGAAGCCTGTCAGACTATCACCAGGGCAACACTGTTGTTTGTCTCGCAGAGGAAGCACATGTGATTTCCTCCCTGTTTTGTTGTTGTCATGGTTAGCACCACTGTGCTTGCCAACACTGTTGTAGCATGCTAAATGTCATCTTGGTAAGGAGACTTAGATACAGCTAGTGCCTTAGTGCTGGCTAACGCTAATAAAAATGCTAAGACAACCAAGACGGTGAAAACAGCACAGTTATCTCCAACAACATCTTATCCAACGAGTTAATTAATCACCTGAAGGTGTTGCTGAAGTTGTCAATGTCTCACTTAAAATTTGGGGGAGTGTCGACCAACATCTACTGCAGGTAATAACACTAACTATGGATAAGTACCTCGTACAAGTTCAAAATGCAAACCATCCCTTTAACATCTTACCAGTGTTATCCAGGAAGAACTTGAGGGAGCACTCGATGCTGTTGAAGAATCCATCAATAATCATGTCGTCGATGTACTCCACGTAGGCCTTCCACTCCTCAGAGGTCTGCTCGCATCTGAACAGCTCCAGATTGCTCTAAGACAGGACAAAACGTGACGTTCATACTCAACCATCTCAACCACTTTTGGAGATTACTGTAAGAATTTCAAAGCAAATCAGGAACCGCTGACTTCGTAATAACCTCATAAGAATGATGAAATGTGAGTGAAACTTAAAGCCAATTTGAAGTGTCACAAAACCATGAGGAAATCTGTTTTAACCACCTTCAGCAAGAAGTGGATCTTTTCTCCCAAGGACCGGATCAGACTGTAAAACTTTTCCAGCCTCTCGGCCCGGTCATCCAGACTGAGCAGTGCGTCTTTTTTGCCCTCCTTCCTGTCGAACATTGGGTTGGCCCAGGCCCTCATGCAGCTCTGGATCTCGTCCACGTTGTCCTTGGTCCTCTGGAGTCGGCTCTCCAGGTCACAGACGGAGTCTCGCACCTCTTGGATATACTGCCAGATGTCTAGAGGGGAATTGATGGTGGAGACGATAGTGGTTAAGAGGATGAAAGGATAGAACATATGTTGTAAATGCAGGGTTTAACACTGATGTGTTTTTCACTTGACAGGTTGGGCAAGTGGATCAGAAAACTACTTGCCCCAAGTTTTTTTTTTTTTCACTTTTTTATTACTGAAGTTAATTGTCATGTTTAATCTAGGGCTACAATAGTTAGTTAGTTAATATAGTTCAATAAAGTTAGAGCGGGCAAATATTGTATGTCCGAAATGCCGCCTGACAACGATTTAGCTTCTTATTTGCTTTGAGTTTATTTTGTTTATTGGATGTAGTGAACATACGTAGTATACGTAGCGTAGTGAACTTGTCGCTCACACACATCTCCCAGCTGAGACTCCGGAGGACTGGAGGAGGTAGGAGTCGCCCTACTGTCCATCACTTTATATGCTAATTTGTCTAATCTTCCGGAGTAAAAATCCAGACTACAAAAAGCTGAAGGAACCTAAAAGTCCTAAAGGTACTTGGTGGGCATTGGTCACAAAACAGAGCGTTCATTTATTTTAAAAAATTCTATGGGACAATATATGGACATTGGACTTCTTAAACTCTCAGGCCTTAAAATTCAATATTGGTTGGTAATGATGACATTTCAGGGTACGGTAAAAAAATATGCAACAGCCAGCAGTTTAAACTGATATAACGACAAGCAGCCCCCAATAGTGTCCCACTGCAAACTGCTCTCAGTATCAGCTGTTCAGTGCAGTGTGAGAAGTGAGCTGAATATCAGTGTGACAGACTTCAAAACTTTTGAAATTAATTGGAAAATTCTCAAAGTATTTGATACATGGAGCACGTGGATACCACCATAATAAAATGGAATGAATGTTATGTTTCCCTGCACATGGGAAAGTCACTGAATTTTTCACTTGAGTGCTGTCAGTGCTCCAGCACTGTCAAGTTCTTGTCAGGGCCAGAAGATATATAGAGAAGATGGCCAATCTGTGCACTTTCACCAAATAAATCTACAGCAGACAAAAATCCTCACAAGCTCCCCATAAGTATCCAGCATATGGGCGCGCACACACATGCGCGCACACACACACACACAACAGAGAGCAGTGCGTTCTGCAGAGGGACTGAACAGTGAGTTTATTCCCACAGACGGTCGGGTGCAGTGGCTTGTGCCATAAACACTCTTCTCATTTCTGCTACGTTCTTCGGGGAATGCTGGAGTCGGAGAAACTAACAACACGCTTGCCAGCAGAGTGTCAAGCAAAGCTTATCAATGATTGAACACCTCTCCCCCCTCTTATTTTACATGTTCTTCAAAATGCAAAGCGTGTCGGTTCGTGTCACGTCTCAGAGCGGCCTGCTCTGCCCTCGAACTGACAGGGATGGAGGGAACCACCAGGGAGGAGGAATGGGGGAGGAATATTTCTATAATAACTGGTGAATTTCAAACAAATAAATACCTGCTGTCATTGCTATTTACATCATATAAATTTCGTGCTGTATAAATTATTATTAAAATAACTATAATATTGCAAACACGTGTACAGTATATTTTCCATAAAAGCCAATTTCTGCCAATGTGATGAAAAAAGCAACTTTATCGAAATAATTACTTAGTCTCTGTAAATAATTACTTAGTATCTCAAAATAATGACTTAGTATCTCAAAATAATGACCTACTGTCTGCAATAATGGGAAAGAGTTAGTCTAGCTATCTCATTATTTTGAGAAAGTTTAACATTAATCATTTGTTGACTTCTAGGATCTTTTTGGTTTTCATCACATCAGTAGAAATGGGCCGACCCTTAACATTTGCTGTTTTAAACACAATCATTTGCTGTTCTTACCTAAACAGAAATTTCTGATAGACAGTGACATGATTGTGTACTGCAGTGCTACAGCAACAGTATGTTAGGTGGGTAGCAGGAGCAGTGACAGCTGCTCAAACTTTAACTACAGAGTGAGGAAAAGATGTCACACCCAGCTGGGCTTGTTCTAAAATAACCTGCAGTGTAGATTACTACTTAAAGGACTAGTTCAGCATTTTGGAAAATACTCTTATTTGATTTATGCAGGAGAGTAAGATGAGGAGATTATTATCTATGTCATGTCTGTGTGTTAAGTTTCATTAGGATTATCTGGCCCTTTAACAGTAAAAAAGGAGACATTGAAATGTGTCATTTGTCAGGAGCTGTATCTGGTAGTTATCAGTTAGCATCCTGACCTTGACTGTTCCAGTTCAGACTCTCCTCTGCCTTTTTGAGTTGAGCGTCGATGTCCCTGAGCTGGCCTTGAACCAGAGGCTGCTCCACGTCGAGCACCGAGTGCATCACCTGCAGCCAGACAGTGGGAGAGAGAGAGAGAAAGAAAGATGTGATTTTCAGCTCCCATTAAGTGTGTACAGAAAGATAATTTTAATATAAAGTCTGTGTGGCCACTGAAAGGGCACACAGAGGCCCAGAGCATCAAGACAGGATGTCATCCTCATTAAAGTCACTGTCTCTGGATCGTTCCATGTTGCCATGACTTAATTGGACTTGAACTTTTAGCTACCTGAAGCAATGAAATGCTGTATTTTTAATATGTAATCATCTCATTGTGGGAGCTGTCCTCTGTGAGCCTGAGTTAATTACATCAGTGATGGCTCCTACATTGTTTTATGCTACATTATTAAAATTGCCATTTTGCCCCCTTGCCTGCTTCCCATTAAGACCAACAATAGAATTAAGTGTTTGATGGTGTCTCTGGCAAAGAGAAGCATATTTTATGTACTGAATTTCATTAAGTAAATACATACTCACCATGTACATCCTTATTAGCATCATTTGAGAATAAAATTATAATATATCTGTTTATGAGCTTCCTGCAAGCACAGCAATCAGTTGAGTCAAGTGTAATTGATCCAAGCCACAACTTTGACATTTCTGAAATAGCATCAGACAGCACAAGAAAACAGCAGCTTCACAAGGCTGTTATACTCTTTGAACACCAGAAAATAAAACTAACTAATGGATGGATGAAAAAATAGACAACTTTACTGATCTTCGACCTTTACCAAAGTAAGCATACGGTCCTCCAACTATATAGAAACGAGGCTGACAAAAGGAAAATTCATTTGGCAAATGTTAGCTAATGTTAGCTGCTCATTAGCACAACAATACTTAAGTCCCAACCAAGCTGAGTTTTGAAAGGTAATATTGACGGGCTTTCTCAGGGATTATATTTGACTGAGAAAGAGGAGTATTGGCTAAATAAATAAGCTACATCAACATTTCTTTGCTGGAGCATCGCTCTTAGTTCTGTATCTGCTCACTGTGTGTTAGGAAGAGGTGTTAGTACAGGGTGTCTTCATGTATCGAGTAAAATATAGGACTTTTTAAGTAATTTTTAACATTGAACCGCTGAATGAAATTTCAGGCCAATTTTGCTATAAAACTCAACATCAAATGTGAAAATATAGGCATGCTCTTATAAATAAAACCATATATTGCCAGTTCAAAAGCAAAGCAAAATGACAGCATCTGAACATTTATTCATACACAAAGAACTTGTTCAAAATATAATTTTCAAAATATGTTTGAATTCCTATTTTCAATGTTCAACAAATATTTAACACCTTCGCAAACAGAATTAAAGACTTTTTAATTCTTTTTAAGATATTTCATTAGGAGATATGACTTGAAGACATTTTAAGGACCTGTAGCGACCCTGCAGAAGTAGCTCAACTACATCTGCTAGTCACATGACATTCGCTTTGGAGGTCACAGCAGTCCCTCGAGAGTAACGATTTAAAACTCACAACTCTGACATTAAATATCTAGAGTGAGTGAGTGTCATTATCTTCTAAAACCCTGTCTTCACAGTTTTTTAGCGTAATTTACAGTAAACCGACCTTGTTGTATTTGCCCACGGTGAGCTCCAGGTTGGCCACGTACTGCCACAGCTGCCCCCTGGTGGTGTAGATCTGCACTGCCGTCTCAGGGATGGCCTCGGTCTGTCTGGCCTCCAAGTATTTCACTTCCCTCAGCACGGACGCCAGCTAGGGAGAGGTGGAAAGGGAAATTAAAAGCACTGACAGACATAAAGACATTTACAAGCAGAGCATAAAATTAGAGTTCCAGTTTTTATCAGTACAGGCTGCCAATATTAACATCTTTACTTTTAGGCCCAATTTCTCAAGAAAGAATATTTTAACAACTTGAATATTCAATACTAAAGTTTGTTGGTGGTAGAAAACTTTTTAATGACATGTAGATTAGCAATTCTGTCCCAATATTACTGACATTAGATGAAACATTGAAATACTGATGCAACTAATTAAAAAGATGAACGTGAACAGAAAATACAATTTTATTTAAGGATTTATACTCTGCAGGCAGGTGTGTGACACTTACTGGAAGACTTTTAATATATCACCAAACTAATAAATCACTCAGCTCCTGTTCGCAGGTATTGTAAGCTAAAGGATTACAAGCAGCGACACATCTAAGAGCCTGTCTTGGATTTTTTCGAGCACGTGGGCCTGATGCAAAAAACCTGTGGGTTGAAGTTGACTGAGATCAGCTGAGTGGCCGGGTCTCTGCTGATTAATGGCAGGCTGAGGTTGTACTGAGAACTCTCGCCCACAGTCTCTGTCCATGTCTCATATAGGCTGCTGGAGTATCTGGAAAAGAACACAATGTGCGATCACAATCAAACAAAAGTTATTATCACAGAAAAACAATTTGCACCCCTCCCACCGGGGTGTAACATTATTTCATATATTCCCATTAAAAGGGATCGGGCCTTTATTTCACGAGGCCACGGGCGTGAAAACGGCTCACAGTATAGAAATTAACATAAGCAAGAAAACGAGCTGCTAAAAGGCATATGATTGAGCCATTTTCCCAATCCTCTGAGGTTGTAAACAGAATGAGAGGTGTGATTGGCTCGTCCATATCTGGCAGACAATAGGGGCAGAGGGAGAGGTAGCGCTGAAGGAGGGTTAGATGTAGGCGTGAGGAGGGGAGGGGGGTAATATGAGGATAAACGCTGATTCATCTGGCTGGGAACAGAGAATATGTCAGGGCTCTGTACAGCTATATCAATCTGTAAATAGCCACGATTATGATGAGAACTTCAGTGCGCACTGTGTGCTCCTTATTGGATTTCTGCTGTGAGCTTCATTTCCTGATAGTGGCACCGCAGACGCAGAGGCAATCAAATGCCTTGGTCATGGCCATAAATCACGCTGCATTTTGTCTGTGAGGGTAATGAGTGAGCATGCCCGTCCTGTTCCTGACTGGAATATGTATAATAATGGCGGCGTTCATCGGAGGCAGCGGCAATGATTATTACAGTATAACAAGGGCTCTAATTTCTGATGGGAGTAAATTGAGGGCAAAGAAGTGGCGTTGTTCATCATTCCATTACTCCGGGTGGGGGGACGTAAAGTGAAGGAGCGATATGAAGCGTGTAGAGCATAAAGAATGGGCGTTTGTCAGGGTGTGTGTTATCCTGTCTGTGTGTGCACACTGTGCATCTCATTCACAAAACACTTATTCACATACATCTGAGTATATTGCACACACGTGCACACACACTTTTGTATTGCCATTTTTATAAGGACTTTTAGAACTGACTACAGAGCTGCAACAATGAATCATATTAGTTGATTATAAAAAATGTATCAATCAATTTTGGTAATTGATTAATCAGTTTGAGTATTTTTTTCAGAAAAAAAGGAAAAAACTTCTTAAAGTTTTTCTTCAGCTTCAGCTTCTTAAATGTGAATATTTTCTGGTTTCTTTCCTCCTCTCTGACAGTAAACTGAATATTTTTGGGTTGTGAACAAAACAAGACATTTGAGGACGTCATCTTGGACTTTGGAAAACACTGATCAATATTTTTTGGCATTTTATGGACCAAACAACGAATCAATTAGTGGAGAAAAGGATCAACAGATTGATTGATAACTATATCAACTATATTTACTCCCTAACCTTTAAGCTTATGCAATGCATAATTAATTTGAATAATTACTATAATCTAACATTAATACTAAACTAAGCTCCAAAAATGGGCTTCACCAATTTATAATATTCATTACTGATTAAGTCTCATCTAATGTCAGCTGGGAAACGATCAAGCCCCCTGTGACCCTTTCAGGATAAACAGCTATGGATAATGAACGAATGAATTATTGATTTATCTGTCAACTATTTTCTCAACCAATAGGTGGGCAGCAGAAGTTTTCAGATTTCAAACTGGGCCGTGGTATTCTTAAGTTTGGGAATGGCTGCTCTACAACATGTTTAAAAGGGAAGCCACAGGGCTTACTTCAGGCACACTTGCACCAAGCCAAGGATATAGTTAAAAAGCCTTTATTAGTTCGGACAAATCAAGGTTAAAAATCACAAAGGACGCCATGGACACAATGTAAGAATGCCTGAAGCATGGCTTCTGGCTTCCTTGGCTCTAAGATTCCTAAAAGCCCCCCGAATTAAAAAAAAAGATAAAAATTCACATGCTGTCAAGAATGAGGGGAGTAAAGCAAAACATAGACTGCACCACTTTTCACTGGGATTGTCTATTTTTATACAGCCAAAAACTTATGGCATCAGAATCATTTGAAGATGCTTTAAAAAAAGCAAAAATGCTACACATCTAATCAATATCTTTATACTGACAACTGAAAACATTACTTTACAGCTCTGTGAAGCCTTTTAGCTTCTATTTAGTTCATTGTTTTAGTTTTATGGCCTAAATTTTCTGTTTGGTTCAGCCTAAACAATCAACTAATCAACTGCAGTCTCCAAAATCGTTGCACAGTTAAATCAACTTTTCGAAGAAAGTTCCAACAATAAGTGAACATTAGAACCTTGATGAGGGGAGGATTTACTGCAGACTGTTCTGTCAGACTGCATTACTTGTGTCTAATTACCTAATGACCCAGCCTGGCAACTGACACCTTGTTTAGACCAGATATTAAAATGTGATCTGCATACAGACACGTTATCCAGATAAGGAAAAGCACATGTCCTGTGATCAAAATGTGGTCCCATCTGCCTGGCCACATCTGGAGGTAGTCTGGCTCACATTGTGTTTGGATCTTAAGTAGATGTAAACACAGTCCATACAACGTGCTGGCATCAGTACACAATGTGACATTGATTTAGCAAAATAGTGAAATAAAATAGCTTGTTCAAATATAGGGAGCAAGTGAGCAAGAAGGCTGGAAGAGACACACCCCTAATTACTGATTATACATCTGTTCTGTGCCATGAAAGCACCAAAAGGTGAGTTATTCAAAAGAACTCAGTTAAAAAGTAAAGCAATATGGGTGGGAAATGAATAATATAGTGTAAGAAATAACTGTGTGTGTGACAGTGTGCAGCTGTTGCGTTTTAACAAGGCATATAATTTATCTAGTCACAGAGAAGCCTACATGCTGGTATTGCAACCCACCACGTCAAACTGACACAATATTTTTGTATACAAAGAAAGGAATAACTTAATGTATTACATCTGCTGAATTTGCAGGACGGGACAAATAGTTAAGCATTTGTCATAGATTGTGTTCCACAAAGTTAAAGTTTCTTCAAGCTCAACAACTCACAAAATTTTGAGATTTTTTTTTAAACTCTGATTTGTAACCACCTCAAGTTACTCACATGCATGTTTTGCTCTGGAGGATCTGATCTCAGTGAGGACAACAAGAATATATTAAAAAATACTAGGTATAAACGCAAAGGCCAGATCAGATTGTTCACTGCGCAGATAACATGTCCAGATGCAGATCCCATTTTAATGCCAGGTGTAGCCTATTTACCCCGTATGAGTGCTCAAATATTGAGTGCAAAATATAGACAAATCTGGTGACCACTTTGCATGTTCCGCCATCAAGCAGCGCCATCATTACTGCGGTGAAATATTTAATGGAGAAGAAAAACAATGCACCACCTCTGTTGCATTTACGTGAAAGAGTACTGTGCAATATATATCTATATATAAAATACATATGAATTTGTATTTGTCAAAGTTATTCAAAATTTTTAGGAACAAAGTCCTTTCTGTTAATACTCCTGATCCACATCTGGCAAATATCTTGGTCTTCTGTTCACTCAGTGAATCTCTGTAGAGTCTCTGGTCTCAGACAGCAGCACTCTTTATGAAGTAAAAGTTTGTGTATTTTGCATTGTGTTTTTTCCCAAAGTTAAAGTTTGACACAACTGTTGAAGCTGTCGAAACTGCACAGTTTCTTTCCAACTTCCGAGACATTGTTGTCAAAAGTTACATAAAAAGTAAAGGGAAAAGTAGAAAACTTCTTATGATAGCTTGCATTCAGTCGTGCGTGTACTGTAGGGTGACGCCACTGCAGAAATGGCAGCTTGTTTACTTCCGGTACTTCATTGGATTTGTCTATATAGTAGAATCAAAAATTCCCAAAATGAAAAGTCAAAAAATGTTGTTAGTGGCATGAATGGTACCTTCTGCAAACAGACATGAAAACTAAAGCCAAGACTGGCTCTCTCAGGTGAAGTAAATCCCAACAGAACGCCTGCAAAACTGTCTTAAGTCTCAATTTCAACAGTCATGATTCTTACATTAAATCTACAGTAGTTCTGACCTTGGAGTGGCATTGTGGTGAAGTGAGAAGAGGCAAAACATGTTCACGGTGTTGGATTTTTGTGTGTACAGGAGTGGAATAACTCTATTTGACTCTCATGCAACTCAGTTTGAGTCCATACAAACAGTATTCCCTCCCCAATGGGATGCTTCATCTTGCAGGTTTTCATGCTGGATGTGGTCTAAAAGGCCATTTCTCACTTGGCATCAGTGAGCAGCGACAGAGCATATGGGATTATGGGAGTCCCGTGAAATAATCTACAGAGCAGAGCCACAGTAATGAGAACATAAATCATGCCCCGAGCTGCATGTCTGCATGCTATTCCACAGGGGCTGCTTCATAAATGTTAGACACTCAACTAACATAAACACAAATGTTGAGTTTAAAATCAGCGTTGGTGTGAAGTTAAAGGAAAGAATCATGTCAGAAACGGAGCTAATACCTGATTCATGTTGTTGGCTTTTATATTTACAGCCCAATAAGAAAGCGTCCTATCCTGTCGCTGACCATTCTGTTTAATCCTCCGTCCTGTTCTTTTATTCAGTAACACATACATCCAAGCATGATGACACATAGTGTAATACAGTGAGATAAGGTCCACACACACCTGTCTAGCAGTTGCATCATCTCCTCATACTTCTGGATGACCCTGGCTCCTTCTGCAGACTCCAGGCACCTGCAGAGAAGATGAAATTTTACAACCCATGCAAAGGTTATATCCAATATCTTTCCAGTGGCCAATATTCCAAAACATCTTTTTTTATGAGGCCTTTAAAACAGCTCACAGAGCCATTAATTCACACCGGGACCACTGGAGATGCATGACCACACCGAAATTCAGTTTTTAATCTGCTGTGTTGGAGACAAGAGAGGAGAGGAGACTCACGGGTAGGAGAGGTGTCTGAATTTGGAGAAGGGGGTCTGGATGCGCTGCTGCAGCTCCTGAGCCCATCTCAGCCCGCCAGCTACTGCTGGCATGTTCTTATTCACTGGAGTCCAACCTGAGGAGGAGGAGGAATAATTACTTACACACATAATTAACACATTGTCAGCGAAAGATTGAGATAGGAGCCACACATATTGTCATTTTACACATGATTCACAAAATAGGGCTGCACCAGAACAGAGGTTAGAAGGTTATTTGATTAGATCTCTAATCCAGTTGAAGTTGGATGAAGCTACACTGGCATTATGTGTAAGAAAAGCTAACGCACCAATAGGAATCATTGCAGATTAAGTCGTTCCGCTGTAATGGACACAACACAAATAAAAGGACAGAATGGAGCTGTCTATCACTCAGTCTTAGCAAGAGGTCAAACACCTTGAACACAATGATCTGCCGACGTGAGCAGTGTGTGTGCATCACGAGACCTCTTGCCATTCATTTAACCACACAGCCCATATATCAGAAAGAGATTTACACATGCACTGCAGTTTTCAGTGATGCATTTATCGATGGTTTCAAATAAACAGTAACTGGACCTGGACCAGAGTGAGTCAATGAAGTATGTAGAGTGAAAAAAGTCCAAGACAGTTGACAGTACAATTTGGGACTTTTGTGGGACATTTTTTCTGTGTGACACATGCAGTTCTTAGCAAAAATAGACAATTAATCTGTTGAAGGTCATATTGGCATCATAGCAGTAACAGGACACCTTTCACAACAGTTTCAAAGTCTATATCTGCAGAATATGTCACAGACATGAAAAAAATATTTCTTTTTTTATTCTCCAGCATTTCTGTGGATCCCTTCATTTCTTAATAGAGCTGAACTATATGGTAAAAAAAAAAAAAAAAAAAAAAAATTTATATGCAATTATTTTGACTCAAAAATGTGATTAGTGGGAATGGTCATTTTTGCATCACCATTTTCATTTTCACTGACTTTTCACTGAAAAAAACGAATAAAAGCCTGATGATGTAACATTTGTTGTTGTCTGTGCCAAAAAAAACATTTTGTTACATCTGAAGAACAACATTTGTAGCTCTGGTCATCTCTGCAGAACTACAGTATTTCATTATAATGTTGTTTCTTCTCACATCTTTCCTTTATCAAATAATTGTGATTTGGTTTTGGTTCTACAATTTGGATATTACATTTAGCTGAATTGTACTTTTGATCATTTTGCAATTAACTGTACAGCTCTGTATGTTGACGAGGCTTATATTATATTAATGGCCATTATCAAAGGCAAACTCCATGTAGAAAGATAGGAATGGCAGAAGCAGAGCCACATCAGCAATGCTGTCTGTGTACACAGCAGTTCAGCAAGATAGCTGTCACGCACAGGTGGAGGTAGGCAGTGTGTCCCTGGCGTAATGAGGCAACAGAAGTGAAAACACAATGTGTCACTGTGTGGGTGAACTATGGGTGTGGAGGGACTTTAAGGGTTTTCAATGACTTAAAGTCTGCTAGATTTCAAGGATCTCTCTTGATCTTTCTCTTTTTAATTAGGAAGTTTTAAAATGAAAACCTTCCCAAGTTTAAGCTCTACAACAACCAATGTGCCCTTTCAAAGTGTCCTTGAGGCGTTCTCATTGATGTCACTGCCGAGATGAAAAGTCACATTCTCACTCAAACTTTTTTTGCCTAAGTATTTTTTGGGCCAGTCTGTGGCTTTATTAGAGTAGAGGCACAGTAGAGACGTGGAAGTAAAAATTGAGACAAAGAGATGGGCGACGACACATATCAACGGTCCAAAGCTGGACCCAAGCCAAGAATATTGTGGTTCATGCTCAGGGTCCCCCCTCTTAAATTTAAAGGGTTGTTTCACCTAAATCAGGGATCAGCAACCTTTACCATCTTTAGAGCCATTTTTAGCTGAAAAAGAAAAAACGAAATCTGGAGCCGCAACTGTTTTCATCAGATACTTATATTTTCTAATTTGACATCCGTAGCTAGCTAGCTAGCTAGCTAGTTGACATGCAGCAAAGGGCCAAAGGCGGGAGTCAAACACGCTGCTAAGGACTCACAGTTTCAGTATATGGGGCAAACGCTCTTACCAACTGAGCTACCTGGCCAAAAAACAATGAAAAATATTCGAAATATAGCATACATGGTGGTCTTCCTGCACCAGTGCTGCTGTTCTCCAAACTGGGGCTAATACACTGACTATTAATAAGTACCTAATACAACCCCACTTCAAAAACTCTGAACTGTCCCTTTAACAATCTAAAGATTTACTTATGCCTAAAACAAACAATCTGGTATGACCTCTCACTCACACTCTAGTGGGATACATTTGCACCTTGCAGAAACTTTGCTCACTCATGTGTCTCTCTGTGAGGTGACAACATTGTATTGTGTAGAATGCAGCCATTGTTGTGACTCTCACCCAGCTCCTCTGCAGTTTGGACGTGTTTGTTGTAGAGGAGTTTACAGCAGTCCAGCTCTTTGTCAAACATAGAGACGAGGAGAGGGTATCTCTCCAGAGCATCTACGGCCACTAAGGGGCGCTCCAACAAGCTCCCAAACATATCCAGAACCTGCAGATATCAGATAAGAGAAAGAACTTGTGTACATGTGTGAACGTCTGTGAGTGTGAGAGACAGAAACAGACAGAGATTTAGTTCTCAGACCTTGAAGGCGTGCTCCAGTCCGGAGGCGTCCTCAAAGGCCTGACAGAAGACGGCTCCTAGTCGTCGGTCTGTGTCATCCACCTTCAGTTTGAACTCTCTCACATCTTCTTCATACTCCTGCAGGGCAGATAGCTCAGCTAGACGACAGCCAAAAACACCACACAGCAGTGCAAGCTAACACGCAGCCAGCACAGCATATTCCTTTTCACATCTCACTGACTCAAAGCCATCCAGCAGGGAGTACTGACTGGATCTTACAAGCAAAAGTAAATTGCTTTTCTTGCTATAACTCAGGAACATCTTGGTTAAGCAACTAGATGGCACTGAAAAAAGTCTATTTGGGCAGAAAAACAATTTGCTCCGCAAACGCTGGTGTGACCAGGCTGTGGTGAGGTGGTGTTTGCCAGCTTGAGGAAAAAAGGCCATATGCTGAGAAGTATTCAGGGGTAAAAATTACACTGACCTTGTAGCCCGTCGCGTATTTCATAAAAGCCTTGTGAAAATGAACTGACCTTCAAAGTTGCTCTGCAAAATTACAGACCATTTTTCCCAGCAGGGAAGTGAACAAAACCCTTCATGCACCCTGTGATCCTGACGCTCCGTACCCTGTTGTCGAGGTCCAGGCAGTCATAGGGCTTCTCTGTGAACAATTTGTACGTGTCTGCGAACTCTTGGTGGAGCGACTGGACCTGCTGGCTGAGGGCTCGGCCTCGGACGCCTCCAATCTCCAATTTCTCAAGCTTCAGCAGGTCCACAGCTGTCAACAGGATGTCCTTCAGGGATAAACAAATGGGAAATGGAAGGCAATCATGCTAAACTGCAATATCACTGCAAAGAAAGGTTGAATTTTTTACATAGGGCAAGTTTCAGTTTGATCTTTCGATCCATGTTCCAGACATTTCTAAATGATTGCGCACCTTTTGAGTGATAAATAGTGTTTCCACACTCACCTGTATGGTCTTGACTCTGTTAATAAAGCGGTCGAGTCCAGAGAAGACCAACATTGGGGAGAAGTCCCATGGCTTCACCAAGTTCCCGTTCCTCTGGTACTGGCTCAGATTAGCCTTACGGTCCTCGTAAGTGGTCCTGAAGAGCTGCAGGATCTCCAGGCTCGTCTGAACCCTCAGGAGACTTTCTGAAACCTCTCCCCTTAAAACCTCTTCTGGAACTAGATACACGCGGGCCTGGTGTTGGAGAGTAGTGACAGGTTAGCCTGGCTTGTGTGATAGTGACAGTTAAATGTAATAATCCCAAGTTCAACAAAACATTAGCTTTATGCCGACACAGTGACGACCTGTCTACAGCCTCATGGTGGATTCACACTAAGGTTTCGGACACACAAAAAAATCTCTCTCTTTTCTGTTTTAGCATCTAAATAGCATGAAATGCAATTGAATTACTTTACCAATTACTGCATATAAAAGTAATTATTTACTAGGGAAAGTAACTTTTGCATTACTTCCAATTGTCTTCTTTAATTTCCTCGTTAAGTAATGCACACATAACTATATTATTTAAGCATTGCAGTGGCACAGAATGGGAAAAGACAACTGTCAATTTCAACAGAAATGTAAAAATGATAAGTGTTGGAACTACTTCCTGGCCTGGCACAGTGACGTCCTAGAGCATTCACTGGTTGCCAGGCAGCCTTATTGTGACTTCAATAAGTCAATAAAAGTTCCAGCTCTTAACTCCCTGTAAAACCACAACTTCTACTGCTTCTACTTTTACTGCTACTAGTTCTACTGCATTTTTACCAAATCTTCACACCCTCAGTTTAGGCTGATATTATGCTTACATTGTGAATATTCCTTTAGGGGGAAATATTGCAATTACACACTGACACAAAGCAAACCTAGGCAGGATGGTATTCCAGATAGGATCACCAGCTGGTCTCTGGGGCTCTGGGCAAAACAAATTGAGACTGCCATGTGCACTGTGGGTATTTAAACACCACAGGATACATGCACACAAATTCCAAAGAGAGCGAGAGGAACATTGGGGAGGTGTGTGAATAGGGGCCCACAGCTCAATTTTGCCCCAGGTCCCTCTAGTGGGTTAATCCAACCCTGAGAGAGGGTTTGTGGTACACTTCTGGCAGCAAAGCCGATGTTTGCTTCCAAAGAACACAAAGGAACAATAGATAATTTGATAGCGTGAGCAGTGAAAGCCTTCATAGCTGAGAAGAAGAACAAAGAAAAAAGTGCCACCCACAGTAAAACTTTACTGAAAGAAAATCCAAGAAAATAAGTCACAGTACCACCCACCCACTCCTATCTCCTTGTACTGACAGGTGATCTTTGACAAGAGCAGTTCAGAAACACCGCAGTAATGACTACTTTGCAACAAAGAGTGTTATTACTACAAAAAACAGAAGTTGAAAAAACATGCTCTTGGGACTGGATTGTCACTTGACAAAGAGAAGACTCTACAGTTGACCTGCTGTATGAGGAGGTTGCAGGTCTCCTGCAGCAGAACAATGAGACGTGCTGGGGTGTTGTAGTATCTGGAGTTGGCCCACACCAGGCACACTGTGTGCATCAAAGGGCCAATCTGACCCCTGACATCAGGGAACTCAGCATTCTCCATGTCCTCAAACAGACGTTGCAGGGGCTTCAAGTAGGTGCAGATGTCTTTTGCCTCCTCCAAGGCTGGTGAGTGAAGATATGATCAAAGTCAGTTCAATGACAGAAAAGCTACATGTGAAAAAGCAGACCTCAAAAAGCAGGCCTCATTTCATTTCTCTGCATTGTTAGGTGCATTGATTGTGTCATTACCTGCAAGGACATCCTGTTGCATGTTAGTAAAAGCTGGGGAATAGCTGCTCTCCACAGCCTCCAGCAGCATCGCCATCTTATCCACCTTAGAGGACCTTAACTGGGAGTGGATGCATTCCAAATCTGCGTATCTTTAAGGAGGAAAAAAATGAAGACCAAAAAGGTTTCTATCACTTTTGCACCTAGTTTGGCATCGCCTTAATTCTGGGATCTCAGTTCAGTTTTGATTCCCAAAGGGCGCAGACCAAAATGTTATCTGGATGCATTCGGAAAGACCAACAACCAATCAGAGCAACAAACTATTATGCTATTCATCATTTAGTGTAAAACTAGAAATATACACGATATTTGTAATTCAGGTACATTGTGATGTTTTTTGTGAAATGTAATTTAAAATCTTACACACTTAAATTAATTGAATAGCATGTTAATCAAGTGTCAAGGTCATATCTCAACCATATTCTGTTTTAGCTACCTCTTTTACTTTTCAATCTAACATATTGGTTGCTAATATAAACTATAACATTAGCTTGCTGTAAGCAATGTTGCCAGTAAGTTTATTTGAT
>JAJHUR010093570.1:2980-14419 GCA_027495735.1 Lutjanus campechanus | reverse complement strand
TTGATTTATGAGTTTCTGCAGTTTTTTGACCCTGGAGACTTTCTGTTGGACAACAACACAGAGGAGTGTGTGTGTGTGTGTGTGTGTGTGTGTGTGTGTGTGTGTGTGTGTGTGTGTGCTGTGTGTGTGTTGAAAGCGGGGTTAATGAATATGGTGTCAGCTCTTTTGTGAGGTGTGTGTGTGTGTTTACCAGCAGAGTGACCGATGACTCCCAGCTACAGGAATGTACACACACACACACACACACACACACACACACACACACACACACTCACACACACACACACACACACACACACACACACACTGTAATAACGTCCTTGTTGATTGAAAAGTTTCAGATTTTTTTCCGTTTGGGGAAATTAAGAAACAGGAAGTAGTTTGACATTGATTGTGGAGGACGTGTTTGTTCTGCAGGAACGAGTCCATAAAACACTCAGAGACGTCTGATCCATCATGACCTTCATGATCCTGAGTTCTGTTTCTGTGAAGCTGTCGGTGATGTAAAACTGGTAAAATATGAAATCATGACGTGACCTCACTGACTGTGAGAACAGTAACAACAACAGATTCTCTAAAGTCCTGAGAGCTGAGGGGGAACGTCTCCAGGTGTCTGCACAAGATTAAACAATATAACATTAATAAAACGACCAGGAGATGATAAAAGTATTTAAATCAAAATGCAAAACAATTATTAAAACTTCCAACTGCAGTACAGATCTGCAACACAGTCTGCAGGACAGGAACCGTTTTCTTTTGCATTTTGGTGCATTTAAAAAGTTTTAAAAGATAAAAAGAATTGGCCACCTGTTGAATTCAGATTCAAATTGATTGTTTTGGTTTATAATGATTTCAAATGATAACTGATTTCTGGGGTTTAGGACTCATTCCTGCAGGCCTCTACTATTAAAATGTAGAATATTACTGAAATAAACCATCTGAGGTCAAATCTTTATGTTTTTATGGTGAAATGAATTCATCCTTTCACTCCCACTGAAAATGGTCTTAAAGGCCAAACATAATGTTGACCCCACCCTCTTGTAAACCCTCAGCAGGGGGAAGCTCAAGTATCGAATCGCAGCTGAAGTCACATTAAATAAATCACCAGTTCAACTTCTTCTGTCGCCGCTCCTTTTTCGATTTCAACATTTCCGACCGCGCCTGAAGGCAGCACTGCACATCGTGTGCCTCCCTGCTGCGCCTGTCTGTCTGTCGGTCTGTCTGTCTGTCTGTCTGTCTCTCGGTCTCTCGGGTGAAGCTGAGTTCCAGCTGATCAGTTGGAGCAGCGGGTCTGAGCTGCTCGGAGCTCCGCGTCTCTCCGACAACTTCTGACTTTGTGTCCGCGCTTCAGACGCTTCAGTCCGGATTCTGCTGAAAGTTTGAGCCGCTGATCCGCCACCATGACTCCCAGCTGTGAGTAATCAAACACTGAACATGCTGGAGTTTAATTAAAACCGCTTTAATGTGCAGGAGGTTACAGTTTGTTTGGTGTGTTTGAGTGTTTGAAGCATGAAACTAAAAATGATTCATTTTATTTATTCTAGTTTCAAAGTAGAATAACAAATTATTATTTTTTTAAATTTTATTTGGAAAAAGGCAACTGTTGCAAACTGTTGCAAACAATCTAGATTCATATATTATATTATTATTTAGGTTTAAAGGTTTATAAAATGTAATAAATTAGTGGAAAAGCCCTTTTTTAAAGTTGAATGTGGCGTTCAAATGTCTGTACAAAACTCAGAAATTTACCAAAAATAGAAAAACTGACACTTTAAGAGGTGAAACTGGACATTTTCAATATTTTTAGACATGAAAAATGACAGGTGAAAGTCAAATGATAGTTTAATTTTCTGGACTGATCGATTAGTCTCATTGATTGACTTGCAGGAAGCTTGTCCATGTGTCCTCAGAGTTTTAGTGATACTGAGTGCAGGTCTGGGGTCAGTCTGAAGGTCAAAGGTCAACAGTTTGTCGACAGTTTTGTTGCAGTAAAGTTTCAGTAATTCTGACTGAACTCTTGTTTGGTCAGAAAGTGTAAAAAGTGTAAAAAGTGTAAAAAGTGTCCGCTCGTGGTCTCAGCTGGACTCCTCTGATAAACGCTGACTCAGCAGAGTTTTGACTCTGAATGACTTTGACTCCTGAGTGGAGGAGACCGCGGTGCGTTCGAGGCCGCAGGAATCGCCACTTATTAACTTTCTGTCGTTTCATGAATAAAGAGCAGAGAATCCAAACCCGCAGCTCAGAGACAGAGTGTGAGACTTTAGTGACGACTCGTCCCACGAGGACATGATGTGTCTCCAGTTTGGAGACGTGCAGATTTTTGGTTCGATGGTCGAGGTCGAGGTTAGTCAAGTATTGGTTCTGGGTTTGGTTAAACCTCCAAGAGACGAGAGTGAGAGCCAAAATTAAATGTGTGTGTGTGTGTGTGTGTGTGTGTGTGTGTAAATCATTTGTCAGTCTGTCGCTCCGTCATTAATCAATCATCACTAAAATGAACGATAAATCGATCAGTCCGACAGACAAAATCTTTAAAAATGTTCCACTTACCAAAGAACCCTTCAGCCTCAGTTTTATCTCCACAGAAACGTTCCACGTTCTCTGACAGTGTCACATAAACCCTCAGAAATAAAGGTGCTAACTACTGTAGAACCATATAAGGTTCTTCAGCTTGTCCCCATAGGAGAACCATTTTAGGTTCTTGTAAGAACTTTTTACAAAAGTTCACTTGGAACCCTTTCAAAGAGTTCTACTCAGACCCAACATAAAGGGTTCTACCTAGAACCATCTGTGAAAGGTGTCACTTAGAACTCCCTGTGAGAGGTTCTACAGAGAACCTTTTGATGGTGCAAAGGCTCCTCGCACAGCTCTCTCTGGAGGTTCTATCCAGAACTTTTCTACCTTTCCAAGGGTGCTAACAAGAATCCAACCAGAGGGTTCTACCAAGAACCTTTTTATATTCCAAGGGTTTTATCTAGAACACAAAGAGGTTCTTCCAAGAACCTTTTTTATGTTACAAGGGTTTATCTAAAATCAACCGAGGGGTTCTACTGAGAACCATTATGGTACAAAGAACCCTTGAAAGAGTTCTTCAAGGATTTCAACAGTCTTTGAGGAACTCTTTCTTCTAAAAAAGGTTCTTTGGATGAAAAGAGTTCTTAATGGAACCTTTAGTCTTACAAAGAACCCTTCAGAAGCAAATAGTTCTGTGTAGAACCTCAGCCCCTCAGGAAGAACCCTTTTAGAACCCTTATTTCTGAGAGTGTAGCCTGTGAAACATACAAAGATCTTCATGTTTCACGTGTTTATCTGATAGAAGATCAATTAAATTTTACATGATCGATCAAATTATTAACGATCGATTAATTGGTCATTGATTCGTTGCTGTCGTCTCTGATCATCACAGTAATAATTAGAAATATATCAGAAACTGAAAACCACATTTTAACATTAAATCAGGAATAAAAACTTTCTGTTAATTTATTTAATTTAATAATTTCAGTTTTATTTTCTAAAGTTTTCAGTCAGCAGCAACTTTTTTAAACATCCAGAGAAGATTCAGATTTATGAACATGTTCACATGTAAAACATCAAAAGAAAGAAAGAACAGAAAAATGTTTTTGTTCGAGCTTCATTCAGTTTTATAAGCACACGGTCACAGCTGATGGAGAACTCTGGTTCTGTTGAGAGGGGAACCCCATAGTTGCAGGACTTGTACATGTTTCTGCGTTGTGAACGATGTGACGATGCAGATGTTCAGGGACAGAAACATCTGGTTGTGTTTCTGTTATTAGACGGTTAAAAACTCTCAAAGCAAACTAATTTCCCACAATTATAAAAATCAATGAAACCACATAAAAACAGATAAACTCTGACTCACTGACAGTCAGTTCAGTAAAGATGGTCTGGGGTTACCGTGACAACACGACCATGTTGATGCAGCGACTGATGACATCAGCTGGTCACATGATGTCAGAGATGAGCGTGTGTGTGTGTGTGTGTGCGTGTGTGTCCACAGAGAGCTGTTATTCAGCGCTGCGTTCACTGACACATTCTCTGAGGGTTCTGCATAGTTTCTGGATGTGCAGCCTGATGAGTCAGCAGGTTTTAATTTCATAAGCTGCAAAGAAAACTGCAGAAGAAGAAGAATCAAAGTTCTATGTTACTTTCTTTACCTTCCTCTGGGTTCTCCTCCTCCTCCTCAGTCAGACTCAAACATGCTGCGTGTGATCACAAGGTGGAATAAACAGAGAAAAGAATGAATGAAGAACAGAACAGACTCTGTTTCACTTCCTGTTGAGCAGAAAACAGAACTCATGTCTGAACTTTTCTCCATCTTTCTTTGACCTTTGACCTTTTTACTGTCTGTGATCTGAACTAAACACGACTTTCCTACAACATGTCGTCCATTAAACATCATGTGACGAATAAATCTGCTTCACAGCCTCACGTCATCTTTTCCAAATCTGTTTAAAGAGTTTAAGAAGAGAAACGCCCGAAAAGAACAGATAAACATTAAAAACATTTGTGTTTCGTGTCGAATCTTCATTTTTTTTACACGTAGCAGCAAATTCTGTTTTCAAAACACAACAAATCTCTTCATGTTTAACTGTAACTTTTATTTCTGAGTCAGTCTGCAAATATGATCCACTGAATCCTCATCGGACCTGAAACACATCAGACTGTCAGATTAAAGAATCCTGCTTCACTTTTATTAGACAGAAAGATTTAAACTGTCCTTAAACATTAAAATACATCAAACATGTAACTAAGGAATATCATGAATTATTCATATAAAATGCAACAGTCAGGATTGTATCATGGTTTCCAGCCACTGGTTGTTGTCATCACCATAGTAACGTGATGTAATAATAATGACGACAATATATAAAAAATATATAAAATAATTATATATATATATAATAAAACACACTGTATACTGTAATAATACACAGTATACTTTGAATACCAGACTGAACAGTTTAATACACGACTACACTCTGTCGACTGGCTCCATGTCCCGCCCACAGCACCATCTGATTGGTTAGAATTCACGAGTAACAGCCAATCAACAGACAGACAGACACAGAGCTGCTCTGGTGAGCTGAGAGGAGCTGTGTGTGTGTGTGTGTGTGTGTGTGTCTCTGTGTATGTGTGTGTGAAGTTGTAGACAGCAGATATCACCAAAGTTTCAATAAAACACACACACACACCCTAATAGCTGTGTCGGTCAGTTAAAGTTTGATCATCAGAGGTAATAAAACAGTCGTGAACACACTGACGCCCTCGTATCGACTTTATGAGCCTGAACAAGCTTCACAGACGAGCAGGACGGATTCAGATCCTTCACGGCTGAAAAACTTCAAAACTAACCAGCTCGACTGTTTCTGCTTTCTCAGAACTTAGTCATGTTGTTCCAACACTTTAACCCGAACTCTGCAACCTTTACCATCGAAAATAAAATCTGTCTGCAGCCACAACGATTAAATGATCTTTTCCCCCTGAAGACTTTTTCATTTTAATTTTGTAACTGCAGATTATAGAGACTCCAGAAGACGAGCCACCGTCAAAAATTAAAGGAAAAGGCTCCAAAAAACTATTCTTTGTTGTCCAGGCTACATAGTTTTACAGTTTAAGAATATAAGAAACATTTCATGGCAACATACTGAAAAATATTTGTGACTTTTGAGCCCAACTTAAACTCTTAAAGTTTGACATAAACTTTAAAAAGTTTAACCTTTACTTTTCCTCTTTAGATCAACTTGAGTCTTTGAGTTTCAGAAGCTCAGCTGTGAGTCTGATCTCTCTGTATTTTGGTGCCTGAAAATAAATTTTAAATGAAAATTTTAACCATCATTCAGTTTCACTTCACTGAATTTTCAGTGATTTTTAAAATACAGATTTTTTGGATTTCTAAAACTCAAACATTTAAGTTTGTCCAAAGAATAAAAGTAAATTATCACAACTGAAGATTTGTAGTTTGGTAAAAAGAGTTTGAGTTGGGCTCAAAACTCAAACATCTGTTGCAGTGTGTTGCTTTGATATTCTGAGTTTTCTTCATTAATTGATTAATAGTAGTTTGTCCTCAGATGTCTTGTTTTGTCCCCAAACCAAACTGTAACCTTGATTTCGTGCTGCTGCAGCCTTCAGATCAAATATAAAACTTATTCCTGTCAGATTAAAAAATCCTCTCCAGTCAAACAGGTTTATCAGGTGAACCTGCTGATGAAGCAGCTTCAGGTGTTGATGTTTTGGTGTCAGATCAGGTGTCACATCGGTTCAGGTGTGGACGAACAGGATCGATGTTTTTCCTCCAGTTTGAAACTAAAAGTCGTTATTTGGACGCAGATAGAAAATAACAGGTTACATGTCCTGAATTAAAGTATTTAGATTTGTTTGTTTTAAACTTTAAACCAGAGGAAACAGAGGTGATGTGTGTGTGTTGTTCCTTCATTGTGACGGAACATTGTGCCACAGGTCTGAGGTTCCCCTCAAGACTCGACCATCAGTCTCTCCTCCTCTGCTTCTGTCACCTCCAAACATCTTTGGTCTCTTCCGCCTGCGTCCTCACACGTCGTTGGTAAAAGAGGTCAAAGTTCAAATAATTTGTAGCAAATTTGAGGCAAATTTGGATCAAAGTGACGCAGCATGACGCAGCATGACGTAGCATGATGTAGCATGATGTAGCATGATGTAGCAAAACTAAAAGTCAGTGTTGATTTATTTTAAAATCGAAGTAACTAAAGTTACATTTGTAACTTCTGTAAGTGACATAACATGATGTAATTAACTACTTTTAAGTAGTTTTGTTGTCTAACCTTAACTAAAGTTATGTCAGATGATTTATGCAACATAAAGTCTCTGCTGGTCGTCAGGTCAGTCCAGTTTTATTGAAGTTATCTCTTTTCCTGCAGAGCAGCTCCAGACTGAACCTGGACTGTCACTTTTTTATTTGAAATTCAAACAGTTGTTTGAACGTTGGAGGAAAAACACCAAAGTTTACATTCAAACTGCAATGATGAGTTCAAATTCAAAAATGTTCAGTTTATCAACAGTTCATTTGAAGAAGGATCAGCTCGATCGACTGATCCATCAGTCAGCTGAGTCGTGTTATTGATCATATATCAGAAATGTCCTGAGCATTTCAGATTTGTCCAAACGTGATGTTTGTGAGCAGTGACGACCTCAAACCGTCATATATGACGTTCTGAGCGTCACTGACAGTCGACCTGTTCTGTTGTTCAGTTATGAGAACATGTTGGCTGTAATGCAGAACAGCAGAAAGCCTTCACAGAACCCCAGAGAACACTACAGCCTCAGTTATCAGCTCTCATGTTGGACTTGTTCTCCTCAGGCTCTGATAAATGTCCTCAGACTGATGTTCTGTAAACTCGGGGTGATTCCGGAGAACATCTCTGTGTTCTCATGTCGTGAACCTCTGTTCTGTCCCAGCTGTTCCTCACCAGCGAGCACAGATTTACTCAACAGCCACATTCCTCTCTGCAGGGAGAAGATAATATTACATTTCTCTTCAACAGCTGTTTTCCCTCAGAACGATGCTGAGCGGGCAGTTTTCACTTAATGAGACACAGATGCATCGTGGGTAACTGTGACCTCACTAAAACCAGTGTGATTATTTGATCATTTGTGTTTGTGAAGGCGTGTGAGGGCGAGCGTCCTCCCGTCTGTCACCATGTGTTCTTCACTTGTTCTGCTGGTGCCCACATCGCGTTCTCTCAGCGTTCTCTCAGCGTTCTCTCAGCGTTCTCTCAGCGTTCCGTCCGTCTCTGCCTGCAGGCAAACTTATGCAACCGGTTCTTCTTCGTCTTACTGGAGTCACAGAGACGTTTGTCCTCTGTGTGTCCTGACTGTTAAATGTCCATCTGTCTCCCAGAAAACCCCGTCTTGAAAACATCATATGTTGTTCGCAGAGCTGGGAAGTAACTAAGTACAAATACTTAGTTACTATACTTAAGTAGAGTTTTCAGGTATTTGTACTTATAAATATCAGAACTTACAAATATCTGAACTTTCTCCTCCTCACAGTTTATAAACACTCGTTACTTTAGTTTTAATGACTCTGAGGTGAATTATTGATTATTGATATTTTGCATCATTATGTGCCGCCTTCACACGTCAGGACTGATTTCAACCTGAACGAAACAATAAGACACAGAAAAGACGATTCAGTGGAGGATCCATCAGAGTTTATCACACAGGACAGACGGGACGAGACGGAAAAGACATGAAGGACAAGAACAAGATGTCTTTCTTGTCTTTTTACATCTTTTATGTTGTTACATAGTTTTGTCTTTTTGTGTTTTACATTTTTTGTCGTTTTTTGTCATCATGTCTTTCTCATCTTTTTCATCTTGTCTTTGTCCGTTACATATTTTTTGGCATTATGTCTTTTGTTACATCTTTTCATCTTGTCACGTCTTTTCATGTCTTTTTCATCTTGTTAGGTTGTTTTTGTCTTGTTGTCTTTTTCTTTGTTACATCCTCCTTATTGTGTTGCGCCTTTTCCATCTTGTTACATCTTTTACGTTGTCATATTTTTGTCGTTCTGTCTTTCTCGTCTTGTTCCGTTGTTTGTATTTTGTTCCGTCTGTCCTGTGTGAGACACTCTGATGGATCTTTTTCCGTCTATTTAAGCTGAAAATTGACAGTCATCACACGTCAAACCTGTTGACTCTCTTCCATCTCATTAGTCTTGGTGCTGACTGTTCCAGATATGAAAATAAATCTCATATTTCTTCATTAGATGAGATTTGACTGGATGCAGAACGTGTTCCAGCTGAAGCTTACAGTAGAACCCAGATGATTGAGGTCATTTTTCCTGTAAGAATCATTTCACGGTTCACAGATGTGAGGATTTTGCTCCTTGATTCTCCCCTGAATCATTTTGATAATTTAATACAGATTACAGGAACAGTGTTGACAAGACCTGAACTATGACTTCAGCCTGATCCTGTGAGGCAAGAAGCAGGAAACAGAAAGATCCCTGAAATTGCCAAAATAAAAGCAGATGTGAAAAATAAAAGCCTGAAGGCAAAATGTTGCTGCAGCGATTAACTGTCTCACAAACAGAAAACTTCTCGTCCGATATTACGCAGAAGATTTACTGCAAACACGTTCAGCGGGTCCCCGACTTCGCCGGATTTCAAAATAAGAGCACAAGACAGACAAAGAAATGACGGAGACGTTCCAGCTCTGAACTGATCAGAGATCAGACTGTAGATGATTGATGAGAGCCGAGAAGCTCCGATAAAAAGAACTTTAGTGGCTCCAAAGTCCCATCAGCCACCTCTCTGTGACGCCTCAGACGGGCTGAGTGGAGCTGATCGGTGATTATTGATCGAACTGATCGATTAGTGAGAAAATTATTACCAGATTGATCACTTGTTGAAAAATACATGTGAAAACGTTTCATTGTTTTAATCTTTTTTCTGAAGTTGTGAATGAAACTTTGAGTTTTGGACAAAAGAAGTTTGAAGACGTCACTCTGGACATTTTTCACTTTTTTTATTCACATTTTATCTACTGAAGAATTAATCATGAACATAAATTACAGAATGAAAACAATAGTTGCAGTTCTCACACTGACACACTGATTCTTCCACTAACAGACTGTCAGTTATTAAACATGATTTACTTTATTCGATCGGAGCTGCGAGAAGAGAAGCAGCAGTGACTCAGCAGAGCAGCGAGTGACCGCAGAGAGCAGCCACACTGACGTCCTGTCAGAGACACAAACATGTTTCTACATCAAACTGTCCACTTATCATTCCAGCAGCCAGTTACCAGCAGATTCCAGCTCACACACACAACAGATCAGCTGTCTCTGTGTGTGTGTGTGTGTGTGTGTGTGTGTGTGTGTGTGTGTGTGTGTGTGTGTGTGCAGGGTACTGATGAGTTCAGCTGGAGTTAAAAGTTGAGATGGCAGCTGGGACAGTTAACTTTATTTATCTGTTTGTTTGTTTGTTTGTTTTCAGTAACAGTTTACAGATTAAACACTAATCATGAAGTAAATGTATCCAGCGGTGGCAGAAGTATTCTTTCCTTTACTTCCTTTACTGCAGTAAAAGTACTCGTACTACTCTGTAAAACTACTTTGTCACAGGTTAAAGTAGAAGTAGGGGAGACTGGGGTCAACTGTAACAGGATGGTTGCAACACAGTGATCAGAAACAGGTTGGAGTGGTGACGCTGACCCTCCGCAGGATAGTTTCACTGCAGCAGAAAGTGAAACAACAGTTTTTGTTCTTCTGACTGAAGTTTAGATTCTCTGAACATCAAATTTATCTCCAGGTTATTTATTTAAAAAATACTAAAATGACAATGCTAATGTTGGTGTTGCTAACTAGCATAAAATATTTATCATGGACACCAAACGGTCCCTGAGTCACATGACCCAGTGTGAGTATCTGTGTTTACATTTTCTGTTAAAAAATGAACATATTTTACTTCATTTAAATGTAAAATTACTTTAAACTCAACAGTTTCTTCGTATTCTGCAAAAATAGAAACAGACTTTTGATTTGACTGCATGTGAAGCCTGACGTCTCTGAACCACGTAACAATCATTACTGCAGCTGTGAAGCAGATGTTTTTATTTATTTTTTCACAATAACGACTGCAACACTTCAACAAGTCTGGTCCTTATTGGTGAGAATAAATCAATTGAATTATTGATTAGTGCACAAATATTTATTTCTTTAATCAAAAGATGACTGATGTATTTCAACTACTCTGTGTTTTATTAAAGAAAAGATTTAAAACATGTTACACTTGTCCCCGGTCTCCCCTGTGTAACCAGGGCAGTGTACTTAAAGGGCCAGTCTGTAGGATTTAATGGCATCAGACTGCAAACACCTCGTCTCATCTTCCTTTTCCGAGTGTGGAGGAGAACCAACAGAACTTCGTGTTTGGTTCGTTTGTTCTGAGTTACGGTGGAAACATGGCGGAGCTGCTCCTTCTGTAGATATGAAGGGACACAAATATTCTTCATAAAACACAGTGAAAATATTAGAAAAGTCAAATTTGATGCTTTTTATTAATGAGCTGCAGAATTTATGATAATTTATGATATTTAGTAGATGCTCAACTCCAGAATGCACCAACTTGTGGAGGGTAAATATCTAATAAATCAATCCGTCCATATAACTGACCTTTTTATAAAAACAGTCACATCAGACAATGATTTTGTTTGTTATTGAGCCCTTTGGAGCTGCAGGGCTGCAACAATCCAACTGATTATATCATATTTCTGACAATAAATCCCACAATAAATCCAATAAATAACAATAAATCTCTGTAAATCTGCACTGGACCTTCATGATCAGTCAGTTCTACTCTGACCTCATATACAGTCTGCAGTCAGTGTGTTTGTTCAGTTGTATGATGCAGAGAAACATGTTGGACGTCATGATTTAGATATTTA
>JAJHUR010093569.1:3256-15702 GCA_027495735.1 Lutjanus campechanus | reverse complement strand
GGAAATCAAGGATAAGCAGTCACACAAAGCTGGTTAACTTGGTGAGTCCACCCAGGGTTTCCCAATCTAGACATGAGTGTGTTCACATAAATGGGGCGGTGTTTACAGAATCTGAGCAATTGCATCATGGACAAGACTACTGGCAGCAGAGTGGCATATTTTATTAGTGACTATAGTATCAGACAAATATAAAGAAGTAGGCCATCATAACCATCATATTCCAGCCTAAAGCAAGACAGCTGCAGCGGACAAATGCAGGAAGGACAGCTTACAAAATAACAATTAAAGAAATCGTCCACTGTGTGAATAATAGTAATGATAATACATTTATTCTATAGAGCGCTTTTCGGGATACTTTAAGACATTTTACATAAGTTTAAATGATCAAAGAAAATGATGATGATGCACAACATTAATTACAAATTAAACTCTAATGAACCCTTTTTTTTCTTATTGTTAAAATACATAAAGTTATGGTTGTTGTGCTGCAGAGAGTGAGACTGAGCTGCATGCAGGCTGATATCAACCCACACTTCCTGGCCTGGCTCTCACTTGGCAACAAGAAAGAGTGCCAGTCATCATTTCCACCAAATGTGGCAAGGTTAGGCCCATTCACTTCCTGCAGCAAGTGCTGACTGTTGCCAACTGTTGTGGCTAGAGCTATCCAGCTTCTACTCATCATGGTAAGGAAAAAAACAATGGCTCAGAGTCTCGTGTGTCTCTCCACATGTTGTCTACTTCAGGATTTGCACTCATCCTGGTGGGGCCAGAGGTGATTGAATGACATCCAGCTCGGCTGCGAAGGGGCCGTGAACCTGATCTCGTTGGTAAGAGGCCAAAGGTGCAGCATCAGGTTCAGGTGTGTGCCTGTCCAGTGTGAGGTGTTGTAAGGTCTCATCCTCAGCTTGCTGTGCAGCAGAATTTCTTCCTGTTGTGTGGTTTAAGACAGGGGCAAGTATCATTTGTAGGTGTCTAGTCGCTTGGTTTTGGTTATCCAACAAAACTTGTTACCATTCTGGGGCTCTATCAGACTCAGTAAATTCTGCTGTAGCTCCTTGTAGTCCTGGGCTCATATCTATTTCACAAGGTCCTATGTTCCCCAGTTATATATATAACAGACACAGTTTAAAAGCCCAAACACACACTAGTACACCTACAGTTTTAAATGTCAGTGGTTTATACACTGCAGACTGGAGTCACTGTTATTGTGAGCGACAGACACTCGTCTCCTCCATTAAACGTTTGTCACTGCGCTGCATTGTAAACCTTGATGAACTAAACTGTCCAGATGCTGTCTCTTCCTCTTCATCTCCTCGGTGTATGATGGTGTTCAGTTTGCTGTCTGTTGTAGAGTAAATCCTTCTCAGTGATGTAAAGAGTGAAACTGTTGCAAACTGATATTAATAAGTAGCTCGTCCTGGCTGCCTTCACACAAAAACATGAATATCACACACCATTCCATCAGACTGAACTGAAAAATGTATAAAGTTTTCCTGCCAGAAGACAATTTAATATAGAAATAAATTATTATAATAAACAAATTAACAGATACATATAAATAGCAATGTTTTTCCAAAATGCTGCTGGTTCTGCGACATTAGCATTTCGAAACTGATCACTGATGGGCATCAATTATCATGTGTGTTTGGGCCTTAACATCTGTTCTATTCCAGGTGATTTAAAAAATGTACAAAAACTAAAAGTGTTGGGTTATTGATTACAAATTACTATATATAATTACTATAGTTTCTGCTGAGCACCATGTGGTGATGAGTGCACAGAAAATTTATATTTTTGATACATGTTCAAATTATTTAAACATGCAATTCTTCAATTCTTGGTAGCCAGTTGGGTCAGCTACATTATACTGAGCATTTATTTAGAGAGAGTTATTGTTCAGGCTCATTTATGTTCCCTTTATGTACGAAAATAGGTACGTCCATTTCAAATGATGTAACCTTCACTGCCCATACATGTGCATGCATCCTTTGTCTTGGCGTGGATGTTAAACAATACATTCACAAGAGACGCCGTTCGGAGTTGAAAGTAAACCAGGAGGAGGCTGTGATAATGTACATCTTAAGAAAGAGGCTAAAGTAGAGGCAGAGTTGCAGCCATTAAATCATGACGTGGATGAGGAATTTTTTTCACTCACTAACTGACAGTGAATGTCATTTCCAATACTTGTGGATTTTTAAAAAAACTTCTTTGTGTCCTGTGGTCGTGTCTCGCTAGAACTATTGGCTGCGCTGCCCCCATGCACACCAGAGGTGCTGCTCCATTTTGTCCGTATCTGTGTCAGGGAACGTGCACAAATACAGGAACGACATGAACACAGAGTACGGACAGAAGCCTCTGTTTGTATCTAACATTTGGCATAAATAATCATTAATGACAAAAATTAAACAATGAAGGGAGATTGATGATTTAAATGCAGTTTGAAGGCAAAAAGGTTAAAGAAAACTTAAGTCAAGAAAACTGTCTTGAGGGTGAAGGTTTCAAGGAACACAGGAAGAGAACATACATTTAAAATTTCACTGAGGAAAAAACACTGATGAGGACATAAAACCCTTTGAAATGTCTCCTGAAGAGGATTTTGAAGTGGAGAACACAGGACACTTGTTCTCATTTGTTTAATTGCCCACATAATGTGATTTCCTCTCCTCTTTGAATGTTTTGTCTTTAGTTGTCTGTTCTATTTTTTTCATTTTAGTGGGGTCTTTGTGGAGTTTCAGCAGTGTTTCATGTATTACAGTCTTTACTTTTGGGGATTCATCATGGTGTTCAGAGAACTAGGGTTACGTAGTCACTTTTATTGTGGCGCATTGCTCCACTACTGCAAACAAACTGCACAACTGAGGTAGTGGCTGGCTGACTGCTGAAACGTAAACATCTGAAACTGGTGAGCTGGTGAGTACAGAACATGCAGTGGTTTATGTGCTGGGTTGTGGTAAGAAAGAAAGAAGAAAAAAAAAACTAAAGTAAAATAAATAAATGGTTGACTCTTGCAAGATAAAGAAAGATACTAATTTATTACATTTTTGTAAGGGAAGAGATGGAGACAAACTCTGCTATGTCTGTTGTGAAATGTATCAGAGTAAAGGAAGTAAAATAAATTAATAAATCATTGACATTTGGCCACGATAATGATACGTATACTATTAGAAAATATTACTGATTCATTTCTATTAGTTTTCTTCAGACATTCATGATCTTAGTTTTAGGAGTTTGGCACATAATTCATCATTATCACAGATAAAGTATATCTTGTTTGTTGTGGTACTTAATTTAGACTCACACTCCGTATTTGAATGTCTGTGTTTTTTTTCCTTTCACTTTCACTCAAAACAGCCAACATGTTCTCTCGAGGACGGACCTCGAAAGGGCTTTAAAAAACAACAACCTTAAAATGTGTCTGATTCAAACATATGACGACTTAATTCATCCTCATTTCTACTTATAATTATATGGAAAAGAAATTAATATTAAGAAGCAAGACACTGAAATAGGAAGTTGAGACATAACGACACGGGCACAATATGAATCCTTAAGTTGTTGTGCAAAAGCAATTTTCTTTTCTTTTGAACAAGAGACACATAAACAGGTAAGACAAGGTGGTGGATACTATCACAAGCATCCAGATTTAACTACAAAGTGTTTTCACATATGCAGAATATACTTTTTTTCCCTTTTTTTTCCTAGATATTCTGCACCGTATGAGGGTAGACATTTGTTGCGAGGGAAACTGTCATGCAGCTGGTGCGGTACAAAGTAGGAAAAAAAGGCAAATCTAAAAAAAAAAAAAAAATTAAATAAAGATTATCAAATAGGGGCAAACAAAAAAATGCATAATCCCAGAAATGTAAACAGGTTAATGGTAAGGATCATAAAATATAGGAAGGATATAGGACTGTAAGGTACTGTAATGTCAGCAATTAAAGCAGATATGAGAAATGGTACATTAATGTGCTCATGTGCATGTGCTGCATGCCAGCCCTATAAAGTCAGCGGACCTGCAGAGCGTCTCTTCCCTGCTGCAGTTGTACTGCAGCTGATGTCTGGACTTCACCTGCGCTGCACATTCTGCACTCCTTCACATCCACCATGACATGACTTTCATTCAGACTTGAAAGAAACAAACAAAAAATCATCTCTCCAACAAAATCTCCAACAAATTGGTAAAAAAAAAGGAAAAAAATCCTTAATTAACAGCAAGTACAAAGGAGCATGGAGTGCGCAGCACAGGTGAAGCCCGGAAAGCGGCTGCAGAGCTTTTGCAACCTGGGGGAGAGAGGTTCCACAAGTCCGCTGACTTAATAACTGAACTATTGGAGGACACACAGTTTTACTCTCTCTTACTGAGCACAAATCTGATGTTTTCACATCACAGATGATGACACAAGGCATAAAATACTTACTGGTAAAACATACTCATGCAGGCTGATATAGGAATTTAGTCTGGGCCACCGAACTGTAAAGACAGAGAGAATCGTCAAGTATTTGTATTGGACAGCTAAATCTGATTCTGTTAAAAGCCAGTTTGATGCAGTAGCTGAGTAGTGTAGTAAATGAACATGAAGGTATTGAAATGGACCATGGATGATTAAAATACAACTCATGCATCCCATGTCATGTTCTTAACTTGTGAGGCAGCTGGATTCAGGAGATTGTGCGAGAATGCATCGTGCCAGACTTCAAGTTATCCATTTGTGTCTGCACCAAAACCGGTGCAGCTGGTAGTTAAGGGCGTGAGTTTAGGTCTGACCACAGCGAGAGGCATCCATAGAAACGTTGATCTGATTGGTTGAAGTTGAAGCCCGTGTCAAATGCCAAATATTTTTTGAAAGTGCCTGCCCTTTGCCAAACAGTTTCAAAGGACTAAGGACTTCCCAGATGGTTCTGTGTGAGAAACCACCTGGTGTGTCAGGTGATGGTCACCAGAGGCCTTTCCAAGACTATATTTCACTGTTACTATCAACCTCTTGCTACTACATGCGAAAAAACAACAAGAAACAGCAAACCGTTTGATATAGTATGTGTGGGCATTTAGTGTTTCTATCTTAGCTTTGTTTTTTGTCTAATTAAGAGTCATACTTGTGGATTGACATCCTTCAGGCGACTTACAGACTCACCTCTTGTTTAATGTGTCTGCTAAACAGTGTAGACAACTGATGTATTCATCTCTGTTCTTGTCTCTTTGTAGATTCAGCCTTACTTATAATGGCGACCCGTGACTCAGGAAAAACAGGTGAGAGAGAGAGAGTGATGTTTTTGCACGCTTGTGGTCAAAGTTAAAGTGATGATCCTTTAGATTTCAGTCCTGGTTTACTTGATGACACCAAGTTACTAGTGGTAACAGCAAATAAGGTTTAATTCTGTGAGCAACTGTGATCTGATATTATGCTGCACAAAGCACGAGTGTGTGAAAGTAGTTTGTTACCTTGCTGTGAAGTTTGATGTGTGCAGTCACGTGTTGCCTGCAGCTGCTCATCCAACGGCTCACTGTGGCTGCTCCTTCTTGTTCCTTTACTCCCTGCAATATTTAAAAAAAAAAAAAAGATTCACTGTCAACAAATGCCCTAAACAGGGGTCTCAAACTCAAATTGGATTGGAGCCACTGATGGTATTGTCACTCATAGTGTGTTAAGCTCACACAAGCTTCCTGTGACTACTTCATAATAAAAGTCAACTCATATTTTGCAGTTAAATGGTTTTAATGTGAAGCTGCAGCTGTAGAAAGTGTTCAGTTTGCATTAGCAGTAACTTAATACAGCGTTTTCCTGATAGATAGTGACTTAAAGGTCCAGTGTGTAAGATTTACAGGTTTTTTTGTTTGTTTGTTTGTTTTCATTAGTGGATAATCCTGAAAATCCTTGTGTTTTCGCTACCTTAGAATGGGCTGTTTTTATCTACAGAGGGAGCGGGTCCTCTTCTATGCAGTCTGCCATGTTGTAAAGTCCAGTTGTAAAAATGTATTTTGTCTTCCCTCAGCCTGTGCTTTGTTGATGTTCTTCATCATCACATTCATCCTGTTGGTTACTCAAGCGATAGTTGGTAAGTGATGGTGTGAAGATGTATTGAGATTGTATTAATGTCATCAGAATTTATTGTCTGAACCAGATAAGCAACATCTGAAATATCAGTCAACCAGGATTCTGTATTTCAATGGCTAGAAATAAAATGTAGGAAAATAATCATTAATAAACGAGGCAGGTGAAGTGATTCTCCTTTTTTGTCCTGCTGTCCAACAGGAGGTAACTACTTAAATAAGTGTCCGAAGCAGCCATTCATCCCTGTCTATTTGCTGGTGATGGGAGGTGGCACCCTGGTATTCTGCTGTGAAAAGACGTGCAGCATGTTCATCGCTTTCTTCTTTTTCATCTGGTTCATCGCTGGTAAGGGACTGTTAAAAAATTATTTGTCATATAAAGTTGACCTGTGTTATAATTCAAGTTCTAAAGTGGTTGCTAAAATTTGGAAATTGCAAATTTTATCTGTAATTTGGAAGCAATTGTGGACCCAGGAGACCAGGGTTCATGTGCCGTGTTATTAAAAGTTGTATGGTACATAATATTACGTACATCACATGACTTTCATCACATGCCTTGTGCATCAGTATGAGGCACCGAGGGGCCGTGACAAAACATTGCAGGTGATGAGTTGGGATGAGAAAGGGTTCTTATTTGTCATTTAATATAAAACAGTGACAATTTCAATGTGTATCATCAGGGAACATGCTATTGCTATTATGCTGATGCTATTATTTCCAAAGTGGTGTTGATCATTTGTTCACAGAGCTCGGCTCTAACTCTAAGAAAACAGAAAGAAATCAATCAATGTGTCTGATTGTGTTCCCCTGTCAGACAGTGTTTCCTGTTGCGGTGCCACCTGTGGTTGAGCACTAGGTTGTTAATGTCATAGTGGCACAACAATAATAACACTTGGAGATGCAACGGGACCGAAAATTGTCTGTTTCCTCCTTACTGTAAAAGCCAAAACATGTAATTATGAAGTCAGGTTAATGCTTTGCCACAGTGTCGAGTGCTGCACTGTTATACTGCACATAACCATCTTTGTGTAGACTGTATATATAATCATAAAGACACAAACTGTGCTACTTTTTGGCTCCTTTTCCTCGAAGTAATGTGTTGATCAACACTAGATGTCCACAGTGTGTCTCTAAATAATGGATCAGATGAATGAAGTCAATGCACCTCAGGCCAAGATCAGCATAATAACAACATCATATTTACTCTTTACAACTTGCAATCCTGCCAACATTTTCTGAGAATGAAATCTCAGAAATCTTTGGTTCATTCACCGTTGTTATAAAATTTGTAATTATTGATATAAAGCTCTGAAACTGTGATCTCACACTCCCACTAAAAAGTCAAAATACATATTTACCACTTTCTTGCTTTCTTTTTTTACAGGTAATGTGTGTATCTTTGCAATTTACAAGCCCAATTTCGAGAGAGGTGGCGACGATTACTGCGACAAGACCCTCTACTTGTTTGCCTTCGGGTCCACCATCTTCACCTACGTCCTGTTAGGTGTGTTAGCTGTCTGCTGTTGCTGTAAGGAACAAGAGTCTGGTCACGATGCGCCTGTGTAATGATGAAGTTGACTTGATCTAAAAGACAACAAACATCCACAGCAGATCACAATCAGGGTGGTTGACGAATGCAATAACATGAAACAAAAAAAATATTCTTCTGCGTTTTCCTGTGTGTTTGAACTATGTTTTACCAGTTTAGTTTATCATGTCTTACTTTATCATGGAAAATACAAGAAAGGAGATATAAAAATAATCTCAAGCATCACAGTCACATGGTTTATCGATGTGCATCTTTTATCAAAGAAATATTAAAATTTACATACAGAATATACTGAAATGTATATGTGTGCTTGTTGTAAGCTGACTGTTTTAAAATAACTTTTCACAACAGCACTGTGTAAAAAATATTTTTGGATATTCCTCATAATATTTTTACTCTTTCTGTAAATGCACTATAATAATATTAACAAACTGCTAGATGTCCTCTTAATGCATCTGTGTGATCCTAACAGATAAAAGCTTTTGCTAGCACTGTATTTTTTGGTGTGTGACTTTCTAAAAACAAGTTATCCAATACTTGTTTCAGACTTCATCAATTCAATATTCTTTCTTCTCAAACTGTTTTCTTTGATTATGTTAGAGGACTGAAGAAGACACATTATTTTTCACAGGAAAAAAACAAAGGTTCCAAGAAAGAACATAAAAATGCTCAGTTTTGTGTAGCAGAATAAATCTTCATGCAACCTTAACAAATTTAATTCAAGACCACTTGGAGGGGAACAATTGTGACTCCCAGCTTTAAAACCACTGTCAACACATCAGCTAAAGATGCATTAATCAGGTTTTGCTGCTTTAGTCTTGCTTGTTCTGATACGATAAGTAGCCTGTGATGAATAACCTTAGCTAATGTTAGCAAACTATATTGCTGTGTAACCGAAATTACTGAGAGATCATGACTTTTGAACTTGTCTTTACTTTTGCAACTATTTCATTTTATCATGTGACAAATAAACAATTCAATGGTTTTATAACAGAGGCAAAAAATAACGAAACACCAGCACTGTGCTAATTTTTGTTGTTCAATATAACATGTACTAAACATCAACATGCAGTATGTTGTAATGGAGAGAATGTCAGCATGGTTCTGTCTTAGAGGCTGACATTCCTGCAGGATGGGAGACAATTTCAAGGGACTGGGACAGAATAAAAAAACAAAAAACAAAAAACGTGTGTAGTGGCAGCTGCTATATATGTGCATCACGCTTGTTCGTAGGGCACCAAACGCTGGAGGGAGCACGAAATCAGCCTGATCATAGATGCGGTCCTATAAAAAACACCGACTGATTAACTTGCAGACGAGCGTGCATGAGAGAGAAAGAGCCAGCTCAGGATGAGTGACGGAGAAGTGTGAATATGCACAGAGGTGTCAACGTGATAATAAAAACTTTCTTTGATCACAAAGCCTGATGTTCCTCTGTAATTATGTGGTGTATCAGTTAAGTGTATGAACTCTGCTGCAGGGTGGAGGTAACAGTGAATAATGATCATAAACAGTGACTTAGTATCTTAAAATAATGAGAAACTTATTTCGATGCAGGTGAAAACAACAACCTTTAAGTAAGTTGCTGCTCTCTCTTTTTTTCAGACTCAGTTGCATCTGTCTTGGCTTTTCACTGCAACTCTGCACTGAGATTTCTGGTAATATTACTTTAAAAAGTAATAGCGACAGCAAAGCTGTATTTCACACAATGATGGTTACATTTTGTCCACGGATCAAATGCGAGTCAAACCATTAAGGGATGATCCATACGGGCCACGGACCAATGACGATCCATTACACAAATAGCAGGGATGATGCAATTTAACATAGTTCCAATACAGAGCATGAAACTGAGAGAGTTTATAGCTACTATAGCTAATTTTCAACCCTTGTCCTTAGTTGATCTTTAAATGTGCAGCATAATTAAAATATACAGCTTCCAGTATCATAAAATCACAACACACTACAGATATGAATGCCGCCGCTCCCTGCTGGGTGATGCTGGGGAGGTGTGACGCTTGAACCCTGTGTTCAACTCTACGGTCTTGTCCGAGTCCCACACCAGCCACAGTGTTGTATGGGAGGTAAATGGGAGCGTTTATTTGTGCTTAAAGCGTAACCGCTGTGGAACAAATGGGCTCTCTCTCTCTCTCACATGCACAAACAAATGGACTCTCAGTTGGTGTTGGTGTTTTGCAGCGTGTGGAAGTGGAAGACAGACCCAGATGTTGAAGCTGGGTGCACCAAAACTGGGACACAACTGGGAGAGTATCATCGTTTGGTCCATGAACTCTGCCTGGATAGCATCCGGTTTCAGCAATATTTCAGTCTGACTGTGGAGCGGTCTGATCTTCGGCTTACGTGATCGGCCACCGCAGCATGACATCAGTTTGCATTTCTCCAAAATGACTCTTGTGTAGCCCTCTCTCCACAGCGCTCAGTGCTAGAGAAACATCTGGCTCCACACGTGATCATTCTGCTGCACTGGAAAAAAAAAGAAAAAAGATCTGGCTGGTTTGTATTTCTCCAAACCAATCACAATCATCTTGGGTGGCGCTTAGCCCAGGATGCAGCGATGGTGCCTCATGTTTTGGTGGAACATTTACATTGGGAGGCAAGCTCGGGCATTAACATCCACTGCAAAATAACGGCTAACAGCTTCAAGCTTTTTAAAACTTAACACCATTAATGTCTCAGGTGCTAAATTTGCTGTTTTCAGCATGTAGGTTGCGAGCTTGGAGATTGTTAAATCTGAGGGAAAGAGGTCTGAAAATGCAAATTGCGGACGCCCCAATGACGAAACAAGTCGTCCAGTGGCAAGCTTATACCAACCGAGTTCATCCAGTGAGTCATGCTAAGCCAAAAATGGACTCTGCTTTACAACGCTGCGTTTTTTGCTGGCATCTCCTGCAGCCCCCACCACCGCACCACTCAGTCAAATAAGATGACTGGCGTTTTCACCGCAACGCCTGATTCTGTCTCAGTGTGGCCTTTATCAAGATACACTCCACTGATATGGCACACCCATATCAGATAACATGACAATCTCATCCAAGACAACAACATTATAAAACAACATAAAATAAAGGAAGTAAATGATTGACAAATAGAAAAGACAGAGACTCATGATACTCATTTTTTCCAGACTTTCACATTTGGTAATTAGTTGTAATTAGTTGTATCCACAGACCAAGTATATCTTATCCCTTGCCGTACATCATTTAGACTCAAACTCCATTTCTGGATACTTTAGTCTTTATTTCAGTCCGACTCATAACAGCTGATGTCTTTTTGAGAAGGAGGGACCTGATATTAACTGATAAAGGCACTGGCTCAACTCATTTCCATATGACGTATTTTCTTAAAAGCACTAAAAAAAAATCCTAAAATGTGTCTCATAGGAACTAATACAGATAAATGCTAAATTATGTGAGTCTTTGCCACCATTGTAATGAAGAGGAGACTGAAATGAAGCATCAACAACAAGACTTTGGACCAGGAAGTCGAGACACGCGCACATACACCTCATGAGACCTATAGGCGTGACAATTACGCAGCACACATTAACAAGTGGTTTACTTTGCCTCCCAGTCATCAGGGACGTACAGCCCACCGAACACACAGAAAGGTAAGGTCTGCTTATTATCAAAGCACATATTTCATTTCAATTACTTAATCATTTCTAGTATATGCAGAAAGGCAGAGGTGTATTTTACTCAAAGCTCAAATATTATTATTACAATATTTTGACATTGTTCATAATTTTAAATTACTTTTCTGCTTGAGAAATTTTGCAAGCTGTTCCTTTTAAAGTCTTTTGATCTGCTTTGTACTCATCTTTTGTTTAATGAAGAATATTTTTCAGGATTTTTCTGTCACCTTTCACACTCAACATTTGCAGCTTGTGGGTTTGACTTCACTGATAATGCCGGAGCCACCCGGACTCGCAAATAAAGGTGAGATAGCACAGTAGGTAGCACGTGGTCGCTTGTGGTCATTGTTGAATCATCCTCTACACTGACAATGTCTGTGATGACTTTAGAATATGTTTTGTCTGTCTGTCTACAGTATACTCCAGGATCGCTTGCAGCATTTGGGCCACCACTACGTTCATATTCGGTGAGCGACTATGAGCGATTTCTTTTATGAAGGTTCAGATTATAACTGTCAAAGCTAGCAAAGCATTCGTCTGTACTTTCTGACTTCCCAGGTCAATGGCTTCGACGTCAGCAGCAGGTGTATGTGGGATTATCCCAAAATAAACTACTGTGTTCCTTGTAATGAAGGAACGTGTCACCCAGTGCAACATTAATTCCACACAGTTGTTGATTATTTAAGTTAATCATTAAATAATGTTCCTCTATGACAGAGGACTAAGATACCAGAAGTAGATTAAGCTTGTGTTCACTTAAAACTGTATCAGATTTAAACTCAAAACACCCTGATTTTTATTGCTGTGCAACTTTATCAAATACTCTCGTGCATCATTTGATACACAAAGTTCAGTCTAATCTTTTTCTGTTTGTCGAACAGGTGTTGTTTACCACAATGACTGCCCAAAGCAGCCCTACATCCCCTTCTACTTGGAGGTGATGGGATTTTACCAACTGCTGTTTGTTAATTTCTACTTCCTCCTCGACCTCATCAACCTCAAGCCTTTACGCCTGGTCTTAAAATCTGTGAGCCTTCTCTTCTTATTTTGCTGGTTCATCACTGGTAAGTTCAAAATGTGGAGCAGTAGACTGACCAGTGAAAATGTAAAGATACAATAGGTAGTTGTTTTGGTGTGTTTTTGACTCCCTAAAACAAAGCTATTGTCTCTTGTGGGTGCAGTGGTACCTGTACTTG